>CABHPP010122169.1:24294-35957 GCA_902168425.1 Peromyscus attwateri | reverse complement strand
TGTGTGTGTGTGTGTGTGTGTGTGTGTGTGTGTGTGTGTGTGTGATGTGTGTATGCAGATGTTATAGTGTGCGTGTGGAGGTTGGGAGACAACCTCGGTGGTGGTGTTTGTTTTTGCTCCCAAATAAATCACACACAGAGGCTTATTCTTTACTTATGAATGCCCGGCCTTAGCTTGGCTTAGTTTCTAGCCTTAACTTATCCAGTCTACTTTTTCCTCTGGGCTTTTCCCATTGTCTTACTTCTGTATCTTACTCTTACTCCATGGCTTGCTGTGTAGCTGGGTGGCTGGCCCCTGGAGTCCTCTTCCTTCTCTGGCTCTTAGATCTTCTTTTCTCCTCTGTTCCTCCCAAATTTCTCCCTGTATATATTCTCTCTGCCTGCCAGCCCCACCTATCCTTTCTCCTGCCTCGCTATTGGCCAGTTCTTTATTAGACCATCAGGTGTTTTAGATAGGCACAGTAACACAGCTTCACAGAGTTAAACAAATGCAACATAAACAAAAGTAACACACCTGAAAATAATATTCTACTACACCTTGGTTGTCAGCCCTCTCCTACCTTGTCTGAGGCAGGGTCTCTCTTGTCCACCACTCAACATGCCAGGCCAGGTGGCTCGCAAGAGTGCCGGAGTTCCTCCTGACACCATCCCCCTGTAGAAGTGCTGGGATGACAGAGGGATGAGTTACTGCATCCAGCTTTTTGTGGGTTCTGAATATCCAAACTGGGCCTGCCTGCTCCCTTATGCCCCAAACGCGGTGCATAGTATACACCAATAGTTTTTCTTTTAGTGTAAGCATCATTTTATAGGAGCATGGTTCTGGAATCTAAAACATCTCCAGACATCAAAAGAGAAGGGTTAGAATCACTGTGCTAGCAACTAGAACATTCTAGAGATCACCGAAGGAGAGGTAGGGGTGAGAATGAGGCAGCAAGGCAGCAGAGGTGCGACCCACAAGGGTCCTTCTCTTTTTTGGAGGATGTAACTGAAGGGAGTCTGGAAGGAAAGCCCCAGCCTGCTAACCTCAGAGCTGGGAGCCAGGAAAGAGCCCAAAGGGAGGCATATCCTGTGGTCAGCCCAGCTGCACTCTGCAGCTCTCAGAAGAAACACGGGCACCCCACACCTCTCAGGAAGAGAAGAGGCCTCCAAAATTTCCCAGGAGAAAGAGGCAGTAACTGGTACATCTCAGGAGGAGTGCCAGGACACAGCCTAAGGTCTTCTCTGACACTCCCATTTAGATGATGGGTCCAACCATCTCTGCTCTACCCCCCCCCCCCCACCCCCACCTTCCCACCCCCACCCCGTCATCATCCACAATGTCCCTGGCCTCAGCCCAGCCTGAGATTTTTAAACCTTCTCTATTCACACAGCCTTCTGCCTTCTCTGCTCCCCACTCCAATTTCCCACTTCACAGCCCAAGATCTGAAGAGGCGCTCAGGGGTGCTGGGGGTGGCCCAGGAGCACTTGAGAGAGCCCCGCCTCCCTGGCTGCTGGGGTTCCTCTTGGGTTGCACTCACCGGCTTTTACATAAGGAACTAATGTCTTTTCAAAGCATAAGATCACCCGCCCGTGTTTTGACAGTTTGGCGTTAGTGGAAATATCATTAAACTTTTTGAAAACAAGGGCTTTGAAACTCAATCCCCATATTGTTTACACGGTCCCCCCACCCCCACCCCACCGCCACCTTCCGAGTTCGTTTTTACTTGCTTAGGCACAGTTAATCATCTCTTCACTTTCAGCACTCAAAACAAACACTGGGTCTGCATAGCGGAGGGTGGAAAAAATAACATGTGAGGCAGAACAGGCTTTTGATGCCTGGGAGGACAGGCCCGCTGCAAACCACCTTGGTGAGTCACCTGCATTCTGCACATACCCCTCTGAGGAGCAGGAAGTGTGGGTATGTTTGACCCGAGGCAAAAAGAGTATGTCAGATGTCTAAAGGCCTCCTGGCTGACACCCGCCCCCCTCCCCCACAACAAGCACCACCTTCTCCAATGCGGCCTCAGTACACTTGGCGGACCCAAAGCGTCCACCCCACATCTACCTCTCTGTTTATTCTCTCTCCTCTGGCCCTGCTTTTAGCAGGCCAAGTGTAAAATGTCCAGAGTAATAAAACTTATAAAACCAGAAGAAGTGTGTGGTATGTGTGTGTACGGTGCGCGCGCGCGCGCGCACACACACACACACACACACACACACACACACCACACACGCATGCACGCTTAGGAAACAAAGAACGCGAGCACAGTTGGTAGAAGAGTTGCCTGGAGTGCATGAAGCCCTGGGTTCAGGGTTCAGTTCCTAGCACCAAATAAACTGGGTATGGCCATGCAGGTATGGCAATGTCCACCTGCAGTCTTCACACCGGAAGGATCAAAAGTTCAAGGTCGTCCTCTGGTACACAGTGAGCGAGCGACATGAGACCCTGTCTCAAAAATTAAACAAACAGAAAAAGAAAGAATAAAGTGACAACCCTCAGACCTGAGGCTGGTGAGAGTGGGGGGGGGGGAGTAGTGAGAGTCGGGCAGGGAAACTTGTCACAAGATGTCCCTCATGGGATAGTGGGGCCTGAGCCTCAGGGCTCTGTTGCTGAGAAGTGAAGTAAGGCAGATCAGTGGCCTGGTTCCTTCCTTCGCACCTCAGCCATTCCCTGCGGGGAAGTAGTCCTTACACTCTTTACCATGAAAAGCTGCAGAACACGCTGCAGGAAGGAAGGGGGACAGAAGGGGATTGAATTGAACTGAAAGGAAGATTTTTTTTTTCTTTTAAAGAACCGGAACCTCTTTGAACAAGCCAGATGTTATAAGGTCTTGACTGGTAAAGGTTCAGGGGCTGGAGCTGGGGTTCCTGGGAAAGACCTTAGGGTTCTCTTGTGTTCACAGCTTCTGAAAGTGGGGAGCTCAGAGGACAAACAGCTAGGTCCCATAGCTAAGCTCTCTGCACGTGGAGGGAGAGCTTTCCAGAACATCGATAGGACCAGCAGGTCATAGAGAGGGCTGGGGAATCCTAGAGAGTCCATTTTTCACTGGTGTCCTCTCCCCAAGATCTAGGCTTTCCTAATTAGCTGACCAGTGAGCCTCAAGGAGCTGCTTGTCTGCCATCCCCAGTACTGAGAAGAGAAACATGTGACAAGCCCTTTGCCTACTGAACCATCCCCAGACCCCCTCTCTTCTACTTTCAATGACCCTGGGATTATACTTTACAGACCCAGCCAGGCCTCCTGGTCTCAAGGTCAACTGATTGGTGGCCTTAGTTCTCTTGCAACTCAATTTCTTTATGATATACTTTTACATATTCCCAGGGCTCTGAGGATGAGGCCCAGGGCCTCTCTGGGGACAGTTATTATGGGATGGTCTGAGTCTCAACCAGGCCCTGAGATGGGGGCTTGTTTAACCTACCACTTATTCACAAGAACAACTACCCAGGCAACAGTGCTCTGTGCAGCAGAGAAATAATCCAACAGTAATGTAACTGATGACAACCGGTGCAGCATGTCCTCAGTGACTGTTCTAGGCTTTCTTTAGAAGTCATTCAATCCTCATGCCAGTTCTGAGGGGTTAGCACTGCTACCAGCTCCCCTATGCAGAAGAGGGGAAGATACAGAGCTGACCATTGCCAGAGGGTAGAGCAGAGTTAGAACCTGGGACTCTGCCTCAGAGGCGACATCCTTAAGTATCAGGATTAGGAAGAGGTGGGGAGGTTGCCGCTCTATGGAAGGCCAGGTGCCCTCTTGGCCTTTTGATCCCTGTCAGTCCCCCCTGTTGAGAGAAGGTTCTCTCTGTCATGTCTTAGGCTTCCACACAGCAGGAAAGGGCATGGCACACAAGTCCGACTGTCCTGCCACCCTGACACCAGCCCAGGCCTGACTGCATGAACTTGAGCTTGCAGCTGAGGATTCGGACAGGCTACAAACACACCCGCCTTGTGTGTGTGACTTAGATGTGCAAATCTAGCCAGTGGTGGTGGAGGCATGGGCTCTGGCTCACAAGTAGAAGGACAGTGCCTTCCATGGGAATTTCCCCCCCTTGCCCTCAAGGGATCCTGGGGTCACTTAGGAGAGGAGAGAGCGAACTCCCACAGGCTGCTCAGGTCCCCCTCTGGGTCTAACTCTGCCAACAACAAAACACAGTGGGCCTCTGAGGAGGGGATCATCAGTTACCTTGGTCTGTTTGGTTTTATGCCCCCCCACCCCCACCCCCCGCCGCCGCCGCAGCGCACACCCCTGCAAAGCAGAGGGAAAGCAGGTCCTAAAGCCCACTACGGGGGGGGGGGGGGGCATTTCCCTAGACTGTTCTAGAACTTAGTTCATGGGGCAATAGCCAGGCCCCAGTTGGCAAGATCAGCTCTAGACGAAAGAGAGTGAAGGGCGGACTTGAAGCTCCCTGGGCCCCCAGAGACGCCGGATGGGAAGAAACCAACCGCCAAGTTCCGTTCATTTCACAAGCTCACGGCAAACCCCAGAGCGTTGCTTTGTTGCTTAAAAACGATTTAATTTTTGCAATCTTGCAAAGAGAGCGGGTGCCCATGTGAGAACTGATGTTTGAAAAGTGATGTCTGTGAGGTAGAAAGACTGATGGCTCCTCTCACAAGAGGGCAGCTAGCAGGCATGGGGCATGCTCTAGAGTCAAAGCTAGATGTGACCTGTCCTTCCCACTTCAGTCGTAGGACCCGGTTCCCAGGAGGAGCCAGCTCCCCACTATGAGACCAAAACAGTCATCTTCCTGAGATTCATCTAGAATTCAGCTGCCTCCTCCTTCTCTGGATCTGAACTCAGGCCCTTGTGTGAGCTCTTTTTCCACGGAGCCAGCTCCTCGGGTCCTCAGCCTGCTTTTCTTTGAGACTTGGGATGGGATGGGTGGCAGGAGAGGCGTGGGCTGAGCCTCAGGCAGCCTCTTCTGAACCACAACTCAGCACTCAGGCCTATTGCTCAGCTCTGACGGTGACATCATGTAGTTGGATCTGGGCTCTTTTCTGAAAAGTGGACGCAGTGGTTCCAGTTCTGTGTGGTTGCTGGGACACTAACATGGGACAACTGTTCCATGAAGAACCTCACATGACAATGGCGCCCACACTGGACTCTGTGAAGGGTTGTTCTCTTACTGTTTTTCCTATTACTGCCGGCGTGAATAATGCCCTCAAGGTGGCCTCCCTCAAAGGAGTCATTGACCGGCCAGGGACCGTGGGACTTCTCACTCCTCATTCTCTTCTGACAAGGATACATGGTCTGAGTGACTGGCCCTTTAAACTCTTGAGCTTGCATCTCTCTGCAGAGTCCTCTATTTGGGTCTCCCCGAGGGGCCAGGCTTCCAGGACAACCATCCTTACACTCATGTCCCAGCAAGGCTGAGTCTGTGGCTGGATCTCTCTGAGTCTCTTACACTGCAATGAATACACAGTGCAGGTTCGAGCCACACTCCCCCGAGGCTGCTGGAGGCCAGAGCTACCCAGAGGAGATACACGCATTCCCATATTCAGAAGGTTGAGTGTGCACAGATGATCTAGGTTCTGGTTGTGGCCGGGCACAGTGCATGTGCCAATGTCCTCCCTGCAGCCCACATCTGGATGGAGTGGCCAGGGCGCATCAGCTGTGCTCACACTGTGTCTGCCCACTATCAATAGAGTCATGTTTGCCCAAGGTCATTCGGATCACCCGCGTGTGTTTCCTCAGCCCAGGTGAAAGGACAGGTAGGTTTGGCTGTTCTTAAAAGGACACCCACACAGCTGAGCAGAGGTCACTGCCGTCCACTGCACATGGTCCTGCACATGGATGCCACTGCAGCGATTGGTGTGGAAGCCAGGGAAGCTGGGCCAGCGAGCAGGGCATCAAATCATCTCCCATGAGGAGACTGGGAGAACACTCACTTCGTCAGCAGACGTGGTGGCTGAAGGAAACCTCGCTTTGGATCCCATGTGACAGCAGTCTCTCCTGAGAACAACTGTCACTCCCTTCTGACCATGAGGGGCTCCGTTGTCTATTTTGGTTGAATGCCTCTGCCCCGAGCCTCCAAGGCAGGGCCTTCTCCCCATCAGTGGATAGACATGGAGATAACAGCACTTAGCTCTGGAAAAGGAGGAAGGCACAGCATACACAGGTCAGAGGTGAACCACCCTACCTTGATGACCTCAAATATGTGCAGAGTAGTGATGGACAGAAGGAGAAGCGGGGTGCATGGTGACACTGGCGACCTGGTACTGGGTGCTGCTTTAAAAGCTTACGGCACATGAACTCATGTAATCCTTATCATGAAGCATTATTGTGACCATCTTACAGACGAGGAGACTGAGCCTCCATAACGCAAGATTGCAAAGTGAGAAGGAAGCGAAGCAGCTTGGGGTCAGGGGCTAACAGTCTGTGTTCTGACCAAGGTCTGCGTGCGCCACCTTGACGCGAAGATGTATAGGTGGGCTGTATCCTGCAAAGCTGAGAACAGAATCTAAGCTGGACAGAGGGGTGCTTGCCTATAATCCCGGTGTTTTGGAAAGTGGAGGCTGGAGGACCATAAGTTCTCGTCACCCTTGGATTCAGGGCTAGCCTGGGCTATGTGAGACACTGCCTCAAACACAAAGGAATTGAGCTGGGAAACTAACTTCTCAAACCAGGGCAGAGCCATGCGGCCAGTTACTTCCCAGTGGAGAGAAGGCTGCTTCCTGTGTTGTCTCCTTCCTAAGCTTCTCTACAAGAGAGCCCGCCCTCACTCCTGCTCCCACAGAGTTTGGAAAACAAAGCCCCCACACTGTGCCCCTAGACTCGGTCCCCAGCCCTATTGTGCAAGCTTCTGTTACAGCAAGTGTGGAGGGTGCTCTCGCGGTCATGGTTTTTTAACTGCAAAGGAAGAGGAAACCCATGTCAGAAAGAGGGCATTTTGCCAACCCTACATTCATGTGGGGGGACCTCAAATGTGAACTGGGTCTTTGGAAGAAGTTTGGTGCTCCGGGAGGGCGGGGTGGTTTCTCTGAAGGCTGCAATGTGGCAGGGTGGGGACAGTCCCTAGACAACCAACCTGTGGAAAGTGAGGGGTGAGAGGCTGTGGGGATGAGGAGGGAAGGACAGAGGAAACAGGGAAAAAGAGAGCAACAGAGAAAGATCTAGCTCCAGAGGGTGACGCCTCTCTGAAGAGCAAGGAGGCCACATGGTGTCTAGAGTACATGCTGGGTCCTGTGGCTGTGCTCTCAATAACCTTCCCGGTCCAGTTGAGTGAGCAGTGGGTTCTTGGGCAGACTATGCCGGGCACATTCTCTAGAGTCCACCCTCCAGGCTGTTCTCCCTCTTGCTGAACATCTTGTCTTGAAAAGGCCTAGAAGAAGGACAGAAACCTAGAACCTAGTGGCCCCAAGCCGCTCTCCCAGCTGACACTGGGAGGTAAGAGGAAGCCTCAGGATGAAGAAGACAGGACTCTTTTTGGTCTTCCCGTGTAGCCCCCATACTGACACCATGAGCACATACTTCCTCACGTAGAAAAATAGCATGCCTACCCCATGAAGTGCCGTGGGTGCAGCCTGAGGAGCTGTTTACCCTCTTAAGGAGTATCTGAGGACCAACCATTTGGAAGAATACCACATTATCTGGAGGGAGGAAGGGGTCTCGGCACAATAAACAGAGATTTGGGGGCTGGAGAAGCTGGGTGATGGACAGATCAGAAGTATCTGCCCAGACAGCAGGAAGTATAGGCATTGGGGCCTTCCACACCATAGTGTGCCACGAAACTTCCCAACGAGGGCACCGTCGGGTCATTTCCTACAATCAACCCCAGAGATCACAGCCCCATGGGGCAATCTCCAAGCCAGCCTGGAAATCATAAGCTGGTAGGAAGTGAAGACCTTGCCCTAACTAACACTCAGCTCAATTCAGCACCCGTCCCTCCATCCACAGCCACTAGCCACAGCCAGAGCCCTGCCATCAAGAGCTGTGTGGCTGAGTGCAGCAGGGATTCCACACTGGTGACAGCTCACCAGGTTGTGCATGGCTGCACTCTAAGAACACTGGCCTCCGGCCTCAGACTGTGTCCCACTATCCTGGCACTCCATCACAGGAGCCACCCCTTCCTCTGCCATGAGGCTCAGGAACTCATGGAGGCTTGGCCTCATTCATGGCTAGGAAGCTGATGCCTGGCACTGCTCAGCCAGCATTCTCTCTCTCTCTTCCTGTCCCACTGCTTTCTCCCCATCGTGGTGACCAAACTATTACCACGTGACCTTGCACACGGTCACCAGAAGCCACTTTTTTCCATGGTGACACCACACCTGGATGTACCTCCCTTCCTCTGATGGGACGCTCTGTCTGTCATGGGGCATCTGGTAAACGGAGGCTCCTGTTCTTGGTGTCTTGAGGCTGAGTTCGAGGACGGGAACCTGACTATGCCTCTTCAGTCTCTTGTCTTCTTAGGACAGCCGGCACACATTGTGAAGTAGATGACTTCAGATCTGAAAGGGAACACGCGAGCCCTCCATCCTCGGGCCTTGGGTGACTCCCCTCATCTATTAGAGCCTGGATTCTTCATTTATCAGACAGGCTCAGTGAAACACACGGGACTCAAAAGAGTCCTGGGTGTGAAGAAGCTTTGAAACTCCCAGATCTGGGAGGAGAAGTCTCTCCCAGTGGCCCTTGTTCCACACAGCAGCAGAGGACCAGGTGGCTCACCTGTTTACCATCCTGTCTGTGTTCCTGAACTTTTGTCTTATGTGGAATTTTTTTTTTTAGTGTTCTCAGGACACGGTGTTCACTGGTGACCTTTTGGTCTCTGAACACGTGTCCCCATGCAGACCCAAATCCATGGCTGTCCTGAACCCAAGGGCATACCGGAGAGATATAGTAGGGAGGCCAGAGTGGCCTGTGGGAAGCAGCCTGCATCCAGACAGCCCCATTAGACACTCCTAGTCTGTAATTTGGAGCCTGAAAAACATTAGCTGGAACTTAAAATAAGTTGGACATTGTCCCCTGGATATTTCAAAGTCAACTGAAATGGCAACCCAGGGTTTAGCCCAGATTGTGTGGGTGTGTTTAGAAACTGGTGACTTTAAGTGCTCTGGGGGTGTTAGGGGTCCTGTGGTGCCGGGCTTCATTGGGGGACTCCTTCCTACCTGCTTGGCCTTTCTGGGTAAATTTTTGCTGTTTGTTTTGTTTCAAGTGTGTGTACGTGTGTGCGTGCGTGCATGAGTGTGTATGAGTGTGTGTGTGTGTGTGTGTGTGTGTGTGTGTGTGAGAGAGAGAGAGAGAGAGAGAGAGAGAGAGAGAGAGAGAGAGAGACTAGAGAATGGACCCAGGGCCTTTGAGCAATGCTGTATCATTGAGCCACATCCCCAGTACTTTTCTTACTTCTTACTTAAAGCCCGAGTGCCTCTCTGTTTCCAGATGGGCCTTAAACTCACTCAAGAGCCTAGGCAGACTTTGAACTTGCAGTCCTCCTGCCTCAGTCTCCCAGGTAGCTTGCTACAGGCCTGTGTCACTGGGCCTGGCTAGGTGAGAGTTTTAAGAAAACAAAACTCTTTTGTCTGTAGAGATGTGGGCTGCTGCCCGCGTCCCCAAGTCACCCCTCACTAAAGCCACTGCCTCGGTTCAGGCTCATGCCACGTGGTCACTCAGTGTGTGGGAGCTCCTGTTGGCTCAGTGTGTGAAGTGGAAATAGCGTTCCCTGCTGGCAGGGGCTTGTGGGGATTACACAAGATAACACACAGTGGGGAGCGCTTAGCAAGCACAGAATCAGCATGTACGAAAACGGTCTTGCCTTCCACTGCTGCCTCCCAGATGCCTCCCGACCCTGAGGAAGAATCCAGATGAGCCCTCAGATCTGCAAAGTTAAAGAAAAGAAGTTGGACAGTACGGGGCTCTCTTCTGGGTTTGTTGCCCACTAGCAAGTGAGTTCCCAGGGGCGCCACATCTGCCCTGCACATGACAGGCCTGTGATGCCAGCAGCTGCCAACTTGAACTGAGCCCATTTTGCATGGTGCTCCAGCAGTGCCAGCCCAGGCCAGAAAGTCAAATGAGAGTATTAATTAGGCCAGTTGATTTCCTGGAGGCTAGAGGCACAAGATGTGTGTGTGCATCTGTGTATGTCTGTGTGTCTGTCTATATATGTATTTGTGTCTTTGTGTGCTTGTGTGTTTATGTGTCTTTGTGTTTGTGTGTATGTGTCTTTCTGTGTGTCTGTGTGTATATGTATCTGTGTGTGCCTGTGTGTGTGTGCGTGTGTGTAGGAGGTTATATATACATCTTCTTCTTGTCTCTTACAGAATCCCTGGAGTGTAGACAACACGGAGATTTGCAGAAGGTGATCCTGCAAATATCTCTCCCGAACTGAGTTCTCTGTACTTCTGGAGATCCTGCAGAGCTGACAAGGCTGGCAGAAGATTCTGAACTGCTAATGGTCAGGTCTGGGAAGGCAGCTCAGATGGCAAAGTGTTTGCCTAGCTGGGTTTAAGTCCCAGCACCACCTAAACTATGGCATACGTGTGTGATCCAGGCAATTGGGAGGCAGGAGGATCAGGAACTCAAGGTCTTTCTTGACTACATAGCACATGAGACTACATCCAGAAAGAGAGAGAGAGAGAGAGAGAGAGAGAGAGAGAGAGAGAGAGAGAGAGAGAGAGAGGCTAATGGCCAATACAATGAGCCCATTCATTCCTCAAGCATTTATTCAGGAAGGCGCCCAGGAGCTCCATACAGCCCTGGCTTTTCCATTCTAATGGCTTACCTCAAGAACAGAGTGTGTGTTCCTGGGCTAGCTAGAGGAATTTACAAAGCAGTCAGGTGTGATGTGAGAACAGACCACAGAGCCACAGGCCCTGTGCCTCGCTGCTGGAGTCAGCCTCCTTGAGAATGTGGGTCCCTGGCCTCTGCCTCCCTGGTCCTTGGAGGCAGCTCACCTCAGTATCCATCCCACAGTAGCCCTAGGCACTGAAACTGGGGGGTGTCTGCATCTTACAGCTGCCTTAGGCCAGGAGGAAGGACAAGGAGGCATTTAAATGAGATGATTCCTAAGCATAGAGGCATCCAGGGCACAGAGGAAACAAGAAACATTTGGGATCTGACCATTGTGAAGCATGGTCCCAAACACCAGTGGCTTCTACCCTCTCCTACACAGTAGACCCAGGGGATCAGGCAGCTCAAGGTTCCCAGGCAAGGACAGTTCCCTGGATTGCATGGACACTTGCCTGGAGGGCCCTCCCTGTTAGGACTCAGCTCAGTACCCCTCTGCCAACACTCAGTTCAGCACCTAGCCTATCAGTACTCAGTTCATGCTAGAGGCACAAAATGTTTTGTATGTGTTCACTCATGAGTGTGTGAATATGTGCTTGTGTATGTTTGCGTATGTGTACACATGTGTATATGTATGTGCATGAGTGCGCGTGTATGTAGTGTGAGTATGTGTGTGGTGCATATGTGTATACATATATGTATGTGTGTGGTATTGTGTGTGTATGGATATATGTGTGTATGTGTGTATGTGTGTGCCTCTGTGTGTTGTTTACATGTGTATGTACATGTATGTGTATGTATGTGTCTGCATGTGTATGTACATATGTGTATGTATATGTGTGTATATGCATGCATGTGTATATATATGTGTGTTTGTGTGTGTATGTGTTTGTGTGAATGTGTACATGCCTATGTGTATATATGTGTGTGGCTGTGTATATGTGTATGGGTGTATAAGTGGCATGTGTATG
>CABHPP010122169.1:528-16699 GCA_902168425.1 Peromyscus attwateri | reverse complement strand
GTGTGTGTGTGTGTGTGTGTGTGTGTGTGTGTGTGTGTGTGTGTGTGCTTGTGTGTGTGGAGGCCAGAAGTCAATCTTGGATGTCATTCCTCAGGCATTGTTCATATTGGTTTGTTTGGTTGATTGGTTGCTGCTGTTTCAGATGTATTTTATTTTACATTATGAGTATTTTGACAGCATGTGTATAGAGGGCATCAGATCCTCTGAAATTGGAGTTACGGGTGACTGTGAACCACTATATGGGTGCTGAAACCAAACTTGCATACTCAAAAAACTAAAACAAAAGCAAGTGCTATTAACCACTGAGTCATTTATCCAATCCTTCTCTGTCTCTCTAGTCCCACAACCTCATCAAATAGGTGAGGTTGGCCGGCCAGTGAACCCCAAGGAGCTTCCTTTCATAGCTCTGCCTCTCCAGTGCTGGGATTCCAGCACGCCTGGTTCTTTATATAAGTTCTAGGGATCTGAGTCCCATAAGAGCAAGGCTGAGATCCTATGTGGTAGAGCCGAGGGTGGAGGCAGACCCTGTTAGGAGCAGCTCTTCAGAGCTCTGCTGACCCTCTGCTCCAACAGCTACTGCCTGGAAAGATGTGTTGTTGGTCACCATATGGCTTTCTCTTTTTTCTGTCTCTTGCTGGGTTGGGATTGCCAGAGAGCAGAATTTGGTGACAGCTTTCAGGTCTGATTTGCCAGCAAGGCTGTTTGGCTTGGTGTGGGGTTTCCATGGTACAGCTGGCCCACAGCCTTGAATTTCTTCTGGTTTTTGGTGATCCTACTACATTGCCCAAATGGTATACTGCATGGGACATCCTACAAGTTAGGAGTTGTTTGTACACACATTGAGAACAGCGACTTCTTGGGTGCTCAGCCTTTGCAGTGACATTAGGTCATCTTACTCTCCATGCAAACATGCTTTGAGCAGCATCAGTTTACAAAGCATCATTCTTAATGTCACCAGGGGTACAAGGAGACACCAAGCCTCCTGTGGCCTTCAGATATTTACAGTCTCCAACAGATAAGACTCGCATGCATAGTTCATTTGCCTGTCTCATTCATACCAGTCAGGCTTCTTGGAAACATGTCTTAAAAATCAACCCTGGATCCATTAAGTGAGGGATGAAAGGGAGGCTAGAGGATCAGCTTAGGCTGTAAGAGATTCAGGAAGGGGAAAATACCACGGGTCACAGCTGTGTTTGCTGAACTATCTCAACCCTTAAGACCACCACCCTCAATCCATGGCTCATGGTCTTTGCATCATTGACATTCACTGAGTAGACCATCATGACAAGTTCCAATGGTTTCTGAGCTGAAGTAAGATGAACTCTTGGCCTTCATGAAGCTGACATCCTGTGGTGTCCCCATCCCCGGGCTCTGAAAGCTTGAGTTCCTCTTGTTCTGGCTGTTTCATGGCCCAAAATGCTCTCCTTCATCCAAAAATCAAGACATTGACACTGACTGGGCTATTAAAAAAAAAAAAAAAAAAGACAGCTTCCCCTGCAGAGTCTAGAAAATGGAGAGAGAAGGGCTGGAGGGTGGCTCAGTGGGTCAGAGCCGAGCATAAGTGTCCAAGTCTGGACCCAAGCACCCACATGTAAAGCTGGGTGTCATAGGACACACCTGGAACCCCAGAGTCAGGACTGCTTGGACTTTCTGGCTATCATCTTAGCTCCAGGTTCATAGAGACCCTGTCTCACTGGAACGAGGTAGAGACTGGGTAAGATCAGACACTTAGCATCTCCCACTGACCTCCACACTGATGTGACAGGTACACGAACCCACACATACAACACTACCTATGCACAAATGGAGAGGGAATGAGGGGATCTCCCAGGCTTACTTCCATAAGTCTCCTTTCAGGCAGGGTCGCAATGGCTGGGGACACGGTTAGAAGCTCAAGGAGGCAGGCACCTTCAGGGATAATCCTATGGGAAGGGCCCTTCAAAGTGTCCTTTCCTTTGGATGTGACTAAAACTATTTGGGGGAAAAGAACCAAGTGGGCCCAGGAGCATTCACATCTGCCATCTTTTTTTTTTTTTTTCTTTTTCTTGGACCATGACTTTAAACTGATCATGCTCAGTCATGTGCATCTTAAAATGAGCATGCTCCAGAATGAGCCTGCCCCAAAGCACTTTTCCATCTGAACGTGTATGGGCTCTCTAGATAAAAGCCACCCCTCCCTCGCTCCTTTGTTACTCCTGTGCTCTTCTTACTTTCCTCTGGTATTAAACCTCTCCTCTCTCTCTCTCAGCTTTTGCCCATTTTTTTTCCTGCCCATTCAATCCACTATGTTTAGTCACAGCACGGAGTAGCCATGTGTCCAGAATAGAAAGGTATATCTAAGGAGGAAAGTGTGCCCTGAGCATACTGTGTTAGAAGATTATCCCACACTAAAATTGCCAAAGAGACCTAGGAAAACACACCCATCCCTGACGACCTGGGAAGGAGTGTTTTATCAGTGGCTGTTTGGGGGCATGGTTTTGGAAGAGTAGTTGTAAGGGGATACAAATGGTTGTTCACATGTTTGTCCCATCCATCCAGAAGTAGCTGGTACAAACCCCACCAGCTGCAGAGGGCAGGGTACCACCCAGTGGCTAGCCAAGCACTGAGGGATGACAGTAGAGGCTAGTCACCCAGAGCTGAACCCAGTGTGCCTGCAAGAAGCTAAGGCCAACAGTTCCATCAGGAGAAGAGAGGGTTTGTCACCTCATTGTGTCATTCTGTTCTTCTGCAAAGCGGAGAAAGTGGAGTTCACAGAGCTAAAAGCAAGTGGTTGTTGATGGCTCTTCTGCTTTCCTTTCACTGCTGTGGTAAAGCCCCCACCAAAAGCAACCTGGGGACGAAAGAGTTTATTTCAGCTTCTACATCATCACTGATGAAAGTCAGGGCAAGGACTCAAGCAGGAACTGAAGCAAAAACCATGGAGAAACACTGCTTGCTGGTTCCGTTACAGGCCAATGCTTAGCTAGCTGTCTCAATATAGCCCAGGACTACCTGCCTAGAGATGGTGCTGCCCACAGTGGGCTGTGCCTCCCCAATCAATTAGACATGGCCATGGGCCAATCTGATCTAGGCAATTCCTCAGTTGAGATTTGTCTTCTTGGATGACTCTAGGTTGTGTCAAATTCACAAGGCTGATAGGACAACGGGTTGGGATGAGGACAGAGGAGGAGGGCAGGAGACACGAAGAAACAGATTGGATGCTGCATTGGGCGCTGACTATGCTACCTTGGGCGAGTCTCTTAAGTTCTCTGAGTCTATTTGATTGTCAATAAAATGAGGATGACTCTTGACAGGTAAAGATGAATGAGGTAAAGCATGTGATAGTCCTTTATAAAGTGCCTTGTCAATAAAAAGAATGAAATTTATTCTCCTTTAACAAATAGATATGACTAATGTTACCCATAAACTGTTGTGTAGATGTTCACATATAACTGCACCCCATTGTCATATTCCACTCTGGCACAAGTCCTTCTGGACCCCCCAACATAAGCTGTGGCCAGAGAACCCTCTGACCTACACTCTCCATAGGTCAACTTGGAGGTGATAAATCTTTTGTATCGACCAAGAAGAAGGCTTCAGCAACAAAGACCAATTCAGTGCCTGAATAAAATACAAATTGTCCCTGTGGCAAATTCCTCAGGCTACACAAGGCATCCCAGTTCTTCAGATGGGAAGGGAAGAGCCTGGCTGGACCTGAGCCCAACTGTGTCCATCCGGCCTGGGAAAGGCGGAACACACCCCAGCTGACCACATGAAACAATCTCTATGAGACCCAGATGTCTGGTGGGCGTGGTTCTGTTTAAAAGCCTTCTGTGTCTGCTCCACAAACTCCTTCTTCCACAGTCTATCTGGCTCAGTGGCCTGAGGGAGGTGTTGTCGGTGTCTGGGTAGGCAGTACGTGGGGGCTGGATTTCCCCCAGTGTCTGGGTAGCAGTACGTGGGGGCTGGATTTCTCCCAGTGGCTGGGTAGCAGTACGTGAGGGCTGGATTTCCCCCAGTGTCTGGGTAGCAGTACGTGAGGGCTGGATCTCTCCCAGTGGCTGGGTAGCAGTACGTGGGGGCTGGATCTCTCCCAGTGGCTGGGTAGGCAGTACGTGGGGGCTGGATCTCTCCCAGTGTCTGGGTAGCAGTACGTGAGGACTGGATCTCTCCCAGTGGCCATTGTCTTCCATGCCTGCTGAGTGCTGTCTGCTTAGCTAATGGTTCTTGTTTAAATTGAAGTGAGCTAAAATTAATTTTGGTTGGGGAACTTCGAAGCTCCCTCGTGAGATTAAGTGGAAACACCCTAGGGTGATATAAAATTGAGGCTGGGCATCGCTGCATTGGAGTACTGTGTTAAGGAGCTGAAGGTCAGGGGTTCAGTCCCTTCATGAAAGGAACAGTTTATTTCACTCTGCCTTGTGGCCTCAGAGGCCACCCTTAACCTTGGCCATCTGCCTCGGAGAAGAGCCTTCAGTCACCAACAGGACAAAGTGAGAGGGAAGGACCTGACCCATGCAAGCCCATCAACCCCATTAGAAAGACGACCCAAAACATGACCCTTGATCACATGCCAGCATTTTTAATTCTGCAGGTGAGGATTATTACATTTATGTTAGCACAAACACATCAAAATACAGATGGGACCAATGAATCAGACGTCCTGGAATCCAGGATCGCTAAGGCCTAGGTCTTAGTTCCTGAGTTCGGCTAACTGATAGAGAGGAAGCTAAACAAGTGTGATATGTACATGATGGCCACCCCGTCAGTTTTATTTAACCTTAAGAGGGGCAACACTGCTGTGGATAACTACAAGCAACAGATAATACAGGGGGCTGGAGAGATGACTCAGCAGTTAAGAACTCTTGCTGCTCCTGCAGAGGACCAAAGTTTGGTTCCCAGCACCCAAAACTGGAGGCTCACAACAACTTGTAACTCTAGTTCCAGGGGATCTGATGTCCTCTTCTAGCCTCAGTGGGTACCTGCAGACGTGCACACACACACACACACACACACACACACACACACACACACACTCCTCCTCCTCATCATCACCACAACATGGAGAACTAGAGCTCTGAACAGTCAATATTCAAAGCTCTCATGGATTCTTTATCCTCAGAGTTTCAGATTTATCTCCCAGACAGCCCTCCTGCCTTTATATCCATGAAGGCATCATCTCATTGGAGAGGGAAGTCATCTGCATCCTTGGAATAATTTGATATTCATACATCAGTGGGAAGACTGGGTCATCTGTTTTTCTTGAGGGGCTCACTCCCAGGGCATGCTCCAGTGGGTGGGGCTCTCTTCCTCTCACATCTCTTTCCTTGATGACATCTATGCTTGACCCATGACAGATTCTGCTGTTGCACAAGTGAGGAATGGGTCACAAGTTACTCACTCTTTGCAAAGCAAGAGTTTGGATGCCTGAGTAATCTGGGAATCCATTCACTGTTTCCAGCAAGTATTTGTTATATGTTGAACAACCTGTGCCATCCTCCTGACTAACGGCTAGCAAGCCACACAGTCTCTCTTCATGTCACTACAGTCTAGCAAGTTGGTCAAAGCCTCCAGACTAGATCAGTCACAACTCACATACCATAGTGCTAACAAAACCTCAAAGCAATATGGTTTGGCAGGGTGTGGCAGTTCACACCTTCAATCCTAGCACTCAGGAGGGTGAGGCAAGATCACCATGTGTGTAAAGCCAGCATGGTGTACATTCAAGTTCCAGGCCAGCTAGGACTATATAGCAAGACTTTGTCCTTCTGTCTCCACACCCTTCCCAAGAATACAGTTCAGATAAGATGGGATTTTATTGTTCCTTACATACAAAGTGGAGAGTGAGCAACAGAGATGGGGGTGCCTTCCCTTTTCTGACTCTGAGCATGTGCTCTTCGTCAGTTAGCCCACACTCGTTCACTACCATTTCCACAATCTAGCACGGAAAGAAGAAAGGTAGGTAGGACGGTTGGTCCATTTGGATCGTCTATTTGATTGGATTCAGAAACACTTAGGTATGCTTAATCTGCGGTTCTCAGGCCACCTAAGTCTCAGGATTGATACAAATGCTGCCCAACACATTTGTAGATGAAGACGTCATGTCACAATGGTGAAGGGTTGTGCACCGTTGAGCCCTAGGGCAATCGTGAGGCCCATCTTTGGATATGTCTGTGAGAGTGCTTCCAGAGGAGAGCCACCTCAAGTGTGAGTAGCACTATCTCATGGGCTGGGGTCTCAGAATGAATAAAAAAGAACCATGGCTTCCTCGCCATCATGGACTGTACCCTGGAACCATGAGCCAAATAAATCTTTCTTCATTTGAATTGCATAAAGTTGGTTATTTTGGCCACAACATAAGGAAGAAAACTAATACAATTTCTGAATTGAAACTTTCACTAACAAGATTCAGGAAGACTTCCCCAAGATCACAGGAGCGACAAATCGTTGTCAGGGGAGTGGATTCTGATCATCAAGGCTGCCCGAAGATCTCCAATCTCAGAGCTGCCTGAAAGTCCCACAGAGAGCCCCGGGGTTCCCGTAAGTAACCCTCCACATACTCCTGTAAGTGAGCCCAGTGAACTCATCGGTCCAACAAGTGGACTACGGTGTAACTGTCACTTTGGTCTATCATCAGTTCCCTATCTGGGGTGTGGGGGGTGTCTGTGGTGTGTGTGTGTGTGTCTCTGTGTGTGTGTGTGTGTGTGTGTGTGTGTGTGTGTGTGTGTGTGGTCTCTGCAGGGAAAGTCTTGCATAACACATAGCCCCACCACCTCCATACAATGCATAACCCCACCTATTGGAAGCCACGCTATTTTTCGTATGACCTGCAGAAACCTAGGAAAAGCGTTTTCCTGAGGTAGCCAGCTGCCTGGCTGTACTTGAAATCCTTGCGGATGAAGGTGGGATGGTAAGGAGAACAGGGGGAGGAGGCATCTCCGGTGAAGCGAGTAGCCAAAGGCTCCAGCTCTCCAAATCTAGATGAGAAGGTCAAAGCTGAACAGATAGGGGAGAGCTGCAAATGCACAGAGCTGGCGGGGGAAGGGCTGGAGGAAGGAGGATGATGTCAGAGAAAACTGGAATGCTGCTTCCGAGGCCGATACAAGTGTCACCCTTGGGAAGGATGAAAGGACAGGACTCAGAGGCAGACCAGACTTGATGAGCTCCTAAAGGCTCGTGTTCCAAGACTGTCTGAATGCAAAGTTCTAAGAAGATCTCTGGTGCTGCCTATTTGTGATGCCAACTCATTGCCTTGCCAACCGTTCTCACAGCCATGTTGGTGCTGATGCTGATGATGGAGGTGTAGATGCTGATGCATGGGTTTCCTCACTGGAGCAACCCTGGATTCCCTTAGCATCCTCAAACAAAGGTACTGAAAAAGTGAAATCTTTAATTGGTGCCATACTAATTAGTCAAGAGAGGAATTCCCAGCAAAGAGCCCCAGGTGTTTGGAAGTGGAGGCAAGTAAGAGCCAAGCCACCCCCATGGAGTGTAAGCCTGGGACTCAGCAGGACTCATCTTCTAGCTTGGCCGCAAACATGCTACAGATTCACAAAATGCTTTCACAATACCTTGCTTCAGCCCCTGTGCTGTTGTGAAGCATGGTAGCTTCTACAGCTATTCTCTTCATGCAGGAGAACAAGACGGGCCATGTGCTAAATGGTTGTGAGAACTTAACACAAGCTGGAATCATCTGAGGAGAGGGAACCTCAACTGAGACATTGCCTCCATCATATTGGCCTGTAGGCATGTCTGTGGGGCATTTTCTTGATTAATAATTGATGTTGGAGGGCTCAGCCCACTGTGGTAGGGAAGACCCTCTTTCTAGGTTTCTGGAGGCTCTAGGAAATAGGATGGTTTCCAAGAGGTGGAGCTTGTGTTGTCTGAGACTTTTCCTGAGGAGATCACACACACACACACACACACACACACACACACACACACACACACACACACACGGTGAGGGGGGGACCTACTCATCTCAGATAGGGAACTGATGATAGGCCAGTGTAACAATTACACCACAGTCCACTTGTTGGACCGATGAGTTTACTGGGCTCACTAACAGGAGTGTGTGTGGAAGGTTATAGAAGCATGGATGAGTTGAAAGAAGCTGTACCACCCCTAGACTGCTGATCTTGGAGTGTATAAGAAAGCAGGCCAAGCAAGCCATGATGAGCAAGCCAGTAAGCAAAATTACTCCATGACCTCTGCTTCAATTCCTGCCTCCAGGTTCGTGCCCTGCTTGAATTCCTGCCAACTTCCCTGCATGATGGACTGTGATGGAGATGTGTACGCCAAATAAGCCATTTCCTCCCCAAGTTCCTTTTGGTCATAGTGTTTATCATAGTAACAAAAGCCCTAACTAAGACAGGCCATTTATCCATGCCAGGTTGTCACCCACTGCTGAGGCTGGCCCAGATGCCCTCCTCCCCAGAGATCCCACCCCTGAGTTCACCTCTCTTGCATAAAATGCAAGCCAGTTTATTTCTGGGATTTTTTTCTCCCACACCATTTGGCACACTGTGCAGTGATGTCCTGTCTTAGCCACTCTTCTATTACTGTGATAGAACAGCATGACCAGGAAACTTGATTGGACTCTTGACTCCAGAGAGTTAGAGCCCATGGTCATCATGGCAGGAAGCATGGCAGCAGGTATTCAAGCATGGCACTGGAGAAGTAGCTGAGAGCTTACATCTGACTCACAAGCAAGAGGCAGAGAGAGAGCTAACTGGGAATGGCGTGGACTTTTGAAACTTCAAAGCCCAACTCCCCAGTACTAAAATAAGGCCACACCTGTTAATCCTTCCTGAGGAGTTCCCCCAGCTGGGGAACCATTTCAAGCATTCAAATATACGAGTCTATGGAAGCCATTATCACTCAAACCACCCCATGCTCTAATACAGGTCAACTCTCAGAAGTGTGTTCCATCCATCATCCAAAACCCTTAATAGGTAAAGCAGACAAAGTGGAAGGTGACAGTTTTCTCTCTTTGGGAGTGGGTCACAATGGTCATCTCCCTTGAAATATTCAGGAGCAATCCATTTTCTATCTGTGTTTCTGGTGTGCTCTTGCTATGGAGAAGGAAGCACACCAATACTCTGGGAACACTGATGGGGATCACTTGTGGGAAATATTCATGGCACACTCACAGGGAGCACTTGTGTGGGAACATCAATGAGGAGTATTCATGGGAAGCATTTGTGGGGATTATTCACGGAGCACTCAAGAGGAGCACTCAAACGGAACATTTACATGGAACATTCATAGGGAGCATTCACAGAGGACCTTTCATGGAGAGCACATACAGGGAGGACTCATGGGGAGTATTCACGGAGCACTCAAGGGGAGCACTTCCAGAGAAAACTTATAAAGGAGCACAAATGGGGAGTGCTCATGGGAAAAAATCCAGCATCCCTCACTGGCAGCACTTACTGGGAGTACTCAAAGGTACTAGCATGCCTTACTGAAACCACTCTGTTACTATATGGATGCTTTGGACAGGCCTCTCCTTAAAATTCTCACCCAGAAGCCCTGGGTCCCATGGAACTAAGTCAAATCTCAACCCTGGAGTTCTCCCTGGGACATGCAATCCAGACATTACTCCAAAACTCCTCCTCCTTCCTCCCTCTTGCCCCTCCCTCTCATCTCTGGCTCTCCTGCCTTCCTTCTCTCCCTCTCCTCATTCGTGCATGTCCCTCCTTCCTCCTGTCTCCTTTGCGTGTTCGGGTGCCTCCTCTTGAGCACCTCTAAATTAAGAGCTCACTCTTCCGGTTTCTTTCCTGTGCGCATGCCCAGTCCCACTCTGAGGATGGCTAGCACGGCCTCCCTCTGGCCGGCTCCCTTCCCTTCAGACTCTCCTGAGTGCACTGCCCATCTGCACTGGACCGTCTGCTTGGCATATCTAGTAGAATGTGTGTGAAGGAGGTCTCTGACTTCCCTAGTCAGCACATCTCTGGGGCTGGCATTTTCCCACATGCCCCAGACATAACTCCGATGTCCAACCTCCACCTTTTGGCAAATCTTATTGGCTATATCTGCAAAAGAGATCCAAACCTGACCCTGCTTCCACCCTGGCCAGAGACAACTTCCGCTTTCCCCGGATTGTTCCCAGAGTTCTGGAATCTGTGCCCCTGCTCTCACCATATCCACTCCTCTCTCAGCTGTGTAGCCAGAAGGTTGCTGCTAATGCCGGAAGCAGATCGTGTCACATCTCCATATAAGAGATGGTTGCCACCTCTATCTGAGGAAGACCAAGGGCTCAAGACGGCCTGTGTCTTAGTCACTGTCTTATTGCTGTGAAGAGACACCATGACCAAGGCAACACTTATAAAGGAAAGCATTTGATTGGGGGCTGGCTTACAGTTTTAGGGGCTTAGTCCATTATCATCGTGCCAGAGAATATGGCAGCAGGGCAGGCATTGTGCTGGAGAAGCAGCTAAGAGCTACATCCTGATCCATAGGCAGAGACAGACAGACAGACAGACAGACAGACAGACAGACAGAGACTGGGTCTTGCATGGACTTTTGAAACCTGAAAGCCCACTCACCCCAGTGACACACTTTTTCCAACAAGGCCACACCTCCTAATCCTTCTCAAATAGTGCCACTCCCTATGAGTAAACATTCCAATATATGAGCCATTCTTATTCAAACCACCACAGCCTCCAAGGCCTTGGTGACATTCCATGCCTTTCCCCTCTGCCTTCTCTCATACCCTTGGTTCTCTCCATTACCCGCAGCTGGCCTGGCCTGGGGCCTTTCCCCAGAAGTCTGCTAGACTGGCTCTCTTTCACCTTCAGCCTTGGGTCAATCATCTTGTTTGCAGTTTTTGCCTCTCTCACCCAGAGGAGATGCTCTAGGACAGCAGCCATGTTTGCCAAGCACTGGTGTCCCCTCCCTGCTTTCTGTCTTCTGTGATGGAAATAGCTGTCCTCTGCCATATGCTTTCACCCTCATGATGTGAGCTGCTCAGCCATACCTTCTCCCTGCATATGTCTTCCAATAGTCTTTCACCCACAGCCTCCATATGCACCAGTTCACAATGCTTCCCATCCTTTGGGTCCCATCTTACTTCCCTCAGAGGCTCTTTTCTCACCAGCTCAGCATGCTTGTGAAACACACGTGTGGTCCTCCCTGCATGCCTCAGAGCACATAATAGTGTTGCAGACTGCAGTGTCCCCTCCAAAAGATAGGTTAGTTGCCTGATTCTGGTGCCTAGAGCTCACCCTTCTGGATGAGGATGGACCTTCTACCCAATGTGTGATAACAGAGGCTGAGATGGGAGGGAGGGGACAGGAGGTCAAAGACTGCCAAGGAGCCCTGGGTGGAGGCAGGAAAGAGGCTCCTCTAGAACTTTGGGAAGGGGCATGGTCCTGTGACAGACTAGATTCCCAGGCTCCAGAAATGTAGAGAACAAATATGTATTGTGATGTCATCCAGTTTGTGACCATTTGCTGCACTAGGTCTGGAAAACCACAGGCAGCTTGCGAGAGAGGCTTGCCCTCCATGGTTTTTGGTGCCTCCTTAAAGACCCCAATAAAGCTATGAAGAGCCCTCTGCCTCCCAGGCCACACCTTTGCACTGTTGCAACCATTGAGCTACAGGGGAAGGCCCTGCCACCTTCCCTTCAGCTTAGACCGCTGCCTCCTTCCAGCTCAGAGTCCCCACTGTAAGACTGGTTTTTCCTTGTTTCTTGGAAAGCACCTTCAGGACTCATTCAAAAAAAACAAACAAACAAACAATGAGTCCTGTGCAGGGCCTATTTAAAGCAAATCACCAGCTCCAGTACCAGCAACAAACCGGAAGCTGCTTAGGTCTTAGCAGACAAGAGTAGAGCTCTGTGCAGACACAGACTGCCGGCTGGGGAGGTCCCCCAGCCCCTGGTCAGCGTGTTCCTCTTGCTCACTGGGTGGCTGCCTCCCCATCACATGGCCCCACATGGGAACAGAACAGCACAGTGTCAGGCTGGGGTGCCCAAGCAGCTTTGATGTAAGATTTAGTGCCTTGGCAAGCAGGCAGGCTCCGTTGGAACCCACGGTGACTTTTACCCAGAAATCCCCAACCACTGGTTCTAGCTGGGCTGAGATGTCTGCAGAGCTCTCCAGGACCCCTTCAGGGCACTGGGCATAGAGTTCATGGAGAACCCAAGTCTGGAAAAAGAGCAGAAGGCTGTGCCCGGCTGGGGCTCAGCAGGACCAAGTGCTTCTTTTAGTCCACCATTGGAACATTGTCTTCAGTGGGCTGTGGAAGTGAAAGGACTGATAGCCCGATACTTCATTCACTCCTCAGCTCTCCTCTCCTGTCCCTTTCCCTCCTTCCCCCTCCATTTTTCTCCATTCTTCTCTCCTCTCCTCCCCCTCCCCTCCCCTCCCTTTCTTTTCCCTTCCTTGTTTTTTCTTTTCTTCCAGACAAGATCTTGCTATGTAGCCCAGGATAGCCTTGAACTCACTTGGTACCCTCAGCTGGCCTCAAAGTCAAAATTCCCCTGCCTCAGCCCAAGTCCTGGGATTACAGATGCGTGCTACCTTGTCTAGCTCACTCATCGCGTACACTGTTGAGCCCATCTTTCTTGAATATTTATCAAAATAGGGGGAAAAGGACGGATGGATAAAAACAAATCGACCAGGTAAATGAGTCAATAAAGCAGCTGTTTAAGGAAACCCCAGAGCTGAGGCAGACAAAGGGACCTTCTGAAAAAGCTGCACTCAAGCTGTGAGTTCAAGGAGACGAAGGTGCCAAGGTCCTGAGGCAGGACAGAGTTCGGCCAGTGTGCAGAGATGCTGTGAATGGAGAAACAGAGTGAGAGGGGAGGAGCTGGGGAAGTGGGCGGGGCCAGACCAGGCAGCGCTCTGCTCCACATCTGGGTTTTATGGACATACAACAGGACACTACAAAGGGGGTTCAGTGGAGAGTGGGGTGTATGGACACGATGCCTCTTTCCATCCTTTTCTCCTCTTGTCCATCCCATCTTCTGTCTTCCTTCCCCCTCCCCTCTCCATCTCTTCTTCTCTTCCTCCTCCTTTTGCGGGTGTGTGCACGTGTGTGTGTGTGTGTGTGTGTAGGGGGGGTTGTACCTGTGCACCCATGTGTAGAGTCCAGAATGGTGTATGCATGTGTGTGTGAGGGGGGGTTGTACCTGTGCACCCATGTGTAGAGTCCAGAATGGGGTGTGTGCATGTGTGTGTGAGGGGGGGTTGTACCTGTGCGTGTAGAGTCCAGAGTGGACTTTGGGTGTCTTCTCAATCTCTTTCCACCTTAATCTCTGGCACTGTTTCTCACTGGACCTGAAGTTCACCATTCCAGCTAGACAAATGGGCCAGCGAGACCCCAGGATCTGTCTGTCTGTCCTCCCAACTCAGCATTGTGGTTATGGACACACACCATAATGCCCGACTTCTCTGTGGATACTAGGAATTAGTCCTCATACTTTCAAAGCCATCACCTTACCCATCGATCCATCTCCCCAACTCCTCCATCCCTCCATCCCTCCTTTCCTTCTCCAACTTCCCTTTCCTCACTTCCTTCTCTTCTCCTTTCCTCTCTTCTTTCTCCTTTTCACACAATCCCCTACCCACACAGCTTGATGGAGAGTTGGCTACAGGTTGGGGATGAGGTCTCCCTTTCACATGATAGGGCCACCCCTTCATCTTGTGATGACCAGGGGACAGTCCCCGATGGCTGGGGTCCCCACAGGGTGGGCAGCAGGCTGTAAGCCAGCTCTCAGGGCAGTGTGTACATGGTGGTAGTGGTGGTGGGGAATCAAGCCATGACTGTAGCACCTACAGTTTCTGGGGTTTTTTGTTTGTTTGTTTGTTTGTTTTGTTTATTTGGGTTTTGTTTTTGTTTTTTGAGACAGGGTTTCTCTGTGTAGTTTGGTCCCTGTCCTGGATCTCACTCTGTAGACCAGGCTAGCCTCGAACTCATAGAGATTCGCCTGACTCTGCTCCCGAGTGCTGGGATTAAAGGCATGAGCCACCACTGCCCAGCTTGCACCTAGAGTTTCTGTACCATAAACTCTCCCACCATGGCCACTTTCTAAGCTAGCAACCATTAACAGGCTTTGAAGTTGTGGTTGGTTAATGAGTCAGCTGTGAGACAAGGTTTAAAGGGGCCGAACCATCTCTCTAGTTCAGCTCCTCAGTGTGCATGGCCACCCAGTTCAAAGCAGAGACTCCCTTCTGGAAACATCGAGAAAGATCTCCGTGATTCATCACATGCTCAAGTATCTGGATGTTAACCTCAAAGCTGAGTCTCCTACACAAGCAGCTTCTCTACTGACCAGGGAGGGCAGCCTGTCATGACATCTCTGTGAGGAGATTGGGGAGTGAGGGTACTGCAAGTGTGGGGAGCCAGGGAACTGGAAGTGTCTCTGGCTCTGCTGCTAATGGGCCCAGTGACCTCAGGCAGTTACCTAATGTCCCTGGGCCTCCCATCTCCATATCTTCAAGATGAGGCATGGACGACCTGACCTCCACACCTCAGGAACCAACTGGTTAGTAGGCTGCAGACTGGGCGCATCACCATGGTTCCTGGACAGGCTTCAGGCTGGGCACTGGTGCAGGGAAGTTGGTCGCTGTGACAGAGATGTATTTCTGCTAAGCTAGAGCCATTCGTCACTTGGCTCTTTTCCATATACTATGACTCAGCTGAAAGTCATGGGAGCAGAGTAAAGGTGGACAGAGACAGTTCCAGAAAAGCTGTGAGAATCAGTGGTGGGTGGGACATGGGTAATTCAGACCCACAAAAAATCAAGATGGCTGCCAGAGAGGTGTCAATACCTCAGTTTACCACCACACGGAAGGCTCTTTTTGGATTCCTCTGGTCAATATAACTGTGTTCAGTGACTGTGGAGTCTGTGCCTTGTAGAGGTGCTGAAGAACTACCTTGAGTGTCCCCTAGTGCCCCTCCTATGGGAAGGTCCCAGTACAGTTCTGTGACTTTGTGGAAGTTGGGTATGTCTACTGCTTCAGACCATGTAGCCTGAGAGGTCAAGAAGGGAGTCTTTATCCAAAATGCTAGACCCACCCTTGCAGACAAACGTTTATTCATTCCCCCAACTCCCCAAGATGCCTTCCCTGACCTGTAGGCCGCACTCCTCACATTCTGTTTCATGACATGTCTTCTTTCTATTGGGAGACAGAGGCTAGGCAGGGGACTGGAGATATTTAAAAGCCTGGGGCTGGGGAACTGACCCTGTGGGTAAAATGCATGCTGTACAGTTACACGGACCTGAATTCAGACCCCAACATCCACTTAAAAGCTTGGCATGGTAGTACACATCTCAGGGCTTCATGACGGGTGAGTCAAATCTAGCCTAGGTTTGGTGAGAGACGCTGCCTCAAAAATAAAGTGGAGAAACAACTGGGAAAAAAGTAAGACATGTGACATATGTAGACATCTGGCCTCCACATTCATGTGCACGGGCAAGCACCCCTGTATATGTGTGTGCACACACATACCAATACCACACTCCTACTACTACTACTTAATAATAATAATAATGATAATAATAATAATAATAACAGTAAATTTTAAATGCCAGACAACAAAAATCTCCTTCCTTTCTCAGTCCATCCTCTCTCCTTCCCTTCCTTCTCCGGCTACTCTTTGGCACATACAAGAAACATGAGGTGTGGACACACGAACTATTAAGGTACCTTTGGTCACGCCCTTGGCACCTTATTTGGGTAGATATGCCTTTTCAAAGTCAAGATGTTCTGATCTCTTTCTAAATAAAAAAATATATGAAAATGTTCCCAAACGGTCAGGTATACTGAGTGTAACCGTATAAATGCAGCTTAAAAAAGAAACCAGACCTGAGGAGTCCCAAAGAGAAGCTTGGCTCCATGAGACATGGGGCTCTGGGAGGTAGCTGGCATGGGACACAGCTGGCATGGGGTGCTCATGCTCAGTGCAAACATCCTCTGGCATCCAGCATCTGTCCCCACAAGCCATGATTCCAATTTGCTTCCTGTTTCCAGCCCTCCTAGGAACACATCTAAAAGACATTTTGTTTCCATCTCCCACCTCAAAAAACACAGATTTACAAGTGCGTCTTCCTGGAGAGATGGATCCTGCCCGATCCAAGACCCACAGGAAAGAGCAAATAGACCCCACTGTGAATTTTCCGTCACCGTCACTGTATTTTTTTTTTAATTCCCAAGATAAATGGGATTTTACTTATAAGACT
>CABHPP010122168.1:9794-28468 GCA_902168425.1 Peromyscus attwateri | reverse complement strand
AAAAAAAAAAAAAAAAAACTTTGACCTCGCCTCTAACCGCCTTCCTTCTTACACCACTCCAGGCACACTGGCCTCCTCATTGCCCCTCAAACACATTAAAGATTGTTCCTATCATTTCATTGATGAATTGAATTGTTTGATTGATTTTATTATTCCACATAAGCATGCAAGAGACCTGAACCCATACTGAGTGGGTTGAGGTCCTGTTTAATTGCCCCCTCCCTTATCGGCACCCCATGCCTTTGTTGGCGTTTTCATTCCCATGAGGAGAGCAGCAATCCCATACTACTAGGCATCACTGATCACTGGAAAACCTAATACAAAACAGACAGCACCCCAGGGCTGTGCTTCCCCCAGCCTGAGACTGGCAATCTCACTGGGTCCTCACTCACAGCACCCAAAACTCTGAGCATTAGTGCCCACAGACTTGAGCCTAGAACTGGAGCTCTCCACATTCTCCCACATAACCCTCTTTGCTGACTTCCTCCATGTCCCCCACACCCCAGCAGTTAGAACTGAGATCACTCAAGCAAAGATATCCTATCTTAGCTCATGTTGTTCTGCTATATCCTGGTACCACAGACTGGGTCATTTATAAAGACAAGACGGGAATTTTTTTTCCATAGTTTTGGACGCTGGGATGTTCAAGATGGAGATGCCAGCATCTGGTGAGAGCCTCCCTGTTGTATCATCCACAGAGGATAAGTAGAACACACGAACAAGAGATGGGATTCATATCCTCCAGCCTCACCACTGGTGCTGGTTCTTTTATGAGGGCAGAGACCCCCATGGTTTAGCTACCTCTCCATCAGTATCACTCCCTGGCTCTTGCATTGAGGAGTTGGTTTCCAACACATGCTTTGTATTGGAAGACAGCATACCCGCTTCACTTCACGCGGACAAAATAATTTCCCCTAGGAAGCTGCAAAGCCTTTACGTGGGATCCTTCCAGCCCCTATCCGTGGTTCTGTTCATCCCAGGAGCTGGAAGCATGCAACTACCCAGATGGACGATTCTCCAAGAGATGTTCCTGCTGGGTGCAGTTTTGCACAAGGAAGCTGACACCGTGTCTTCAAACATTTTTAATTGCCCTGTCAAGCTGACAATTATAGAACTAATTATTGAGGAGACAATACCAGATACACTGACTGAATCAAGCGTCAACTGAGTTTTTATGTAATTATGCAATTTAATGAATTGAAGGCTACAGTAATGGACTATTGCTGGTTAATTAGGAACTCCCTTTATGCTAATAATGCCATTTATTTTCAACTCACAGTATTTATTTTCAGCATCTAAAGCATTGGACATATCTTCCCCTGACATTGGCATGTTGAGTATTTTTCCAAGGGCTTGGCTAACAATTGTGTTATTTATAGGCAGCCATCTTCTTCCATTCTCTGGCTAAAGAACTCCAACTGGCTTCTATTTTATTACAAGCATCTCATTTCAGCCCTTGTGTCTAATTATCCTGCTACTGGGTGAAGTGCTCGTGTTTTTCTTTCTGGGTTGAGGAGAAAAGAAAAGTAAGGCATTGTGGCAGAGGGTCATTGGCCTGCATTCTGTCCAAAGGGGCAGCATTTATCATTCCTTTCAGCTTTGGGTGTCTCTGTGTGTGGTGCCGGGGGATGGAACCAAGCCACATCCCTGGCACTGTGGTCTGTTTTTATTTCTCACGACTTTCTTGATCTCTTGCCTAGCATATTGTGTTCTCAAACTTCAGAGAAACAGCTTTCAGTCAGGGGCATTCGGGGCCCTGAGGGGAGGGGTCACAGGGCTTTCATGTGGACATGCTTTGGGCTATCACACTGAGGATATTTCTAGTCACATCTGATGAATGGAAGCCTGGATGCTGCTAAACATACAGCAACACACGGGACTCCCAGCACAGGCTCAGCTTGCCTAGTGACTTGTCAATTATCTTGTCAATGTGTCTGAGGCTGAGAAACTCTGGCACAGAGTATCAATAACCATGAAGTAAGTCGATTTTCACCAGCCCAGCTTGAAGGAGGAAAACAAATATTTCACAGCATCTAAAACATGATAGAACTGTCAAAAGTATGTGAAGTCAGCAACATAAATTGTGAAACATGAGTCACGGGGATGTTTGTTCTTCAGCAGTTAAACATTTGGAGAGTGTTTTTTTTATTATTTTATGAAAATGGAGAAGAAATGATGATGCCTATCCCATGGGAGAAGGCAGGGTCCCTGGTGTCCAAACCCAGCTGCTCCAGGTGTGTCTGAAACAAAGCTATTCATTGGTGGAGGACACAGGAGAACGTGGTCAGGGTCCTGTTGTGCTAAATGTATAAAGTTCTTCCCTGCTAAGATTCTATCCTTCCAGCTTTCCAAGAGGATAGTCCAGGGTTTTGTGGACCCAGTAAACCTTTTCTCACTCGTTTTCTGTCTGTCGGTTTGGATAGGACTGGATGTGAGGTTTATAGAAGCCATGATATCCATGTCTGACTGATCTTTGAGACTGTTCTCTGGTGTCTTTGAGCAGCCATGTGGGTCTGAGGGACCTAGGAGTTAACCATGAGTGTTAATGAACATCTGTGTGGACCGATCTCTGACTGCTCACCTGGAACTTGGGATGGTGACACCCTGAAGCTGATAAATCTGCCTGTGCTATCCCAAGGAAAAAGCTACCCCATGATGGATAATTACCATAGGGACAGGAGAAGAAAGGGAGGGCGGCAGCAGAGGAGGAAGAGGAGAAGGAAAAGCAGGTGTTCAGCATCCCTACCAAGGCCCCAAGCCATTGCTCCTAAGGACTCTGCCAAGGACCCCCATCTCTCCACTCTTCTTCTTTGGAAGACTATGTCCTCCTCTCCTCAGTTACCAGAGGGCCCTCAACTTCACAACCTCAGGCCTGCTAGATATCCCCAATTATACACCCCGGCAACTCCACAAAACCCACCTGTCCACAGCTGTGTCCCTTGCCACCCAGTCCGCCGTCTCACAATCCTTGGCATATCATTCCTGCCACTGCTTTGCCTTTCTCCTTCCCTCCTACACTCCTCACCTCTCTCCTCACCTCTCCACACACTCTGTTCCTCACATCATACCTGCACCCCTCACCATGCTCTCACGTGGTTGCTCAAATGTCTTCTTTACCCATCCCCTTTTCCTCAGATTCCAGCCCAGAGTCCCCCCAAAGATCTGAGGGGCCTCTTCCTTCACGTTCCCAGCACTCCTCACTTTCCATTGAAATAGTTTACTTTGGTCATGGCTGTAGTGACTCTACCTCTTATGTGTCACCTTCACCAAGTATCCTTCATGCTCATGGCATGTCCTTAAACCTAGACATTAACTTGTTTCTACAAATGAGGGGATGAAGATTAGACAGCTTAGGTCTATGGCTCAAAGGAGAGTAGACAAAAAACAGTCTCATTGGGGTGGGAATCTGTTTTGCCAGGCTGGCCACAAAGCCCTAGTACTGAGTGAGTCTCGGCCGTACCACCTGCCCTGTCTCCCACACCAGAAAAGCGGTTCCTTGAAGATGGAATGTATATCTTTATCTTGGTGTCCCCACTAGCCAGAAATGCCATGAGAGCATCAAGGAATGTTTGGCTGTCTTAGTTAGTGGGAGGGCAAATGGAATCCCACTCCTCTTTTGGAGCATTGGAAACTTTTTTTTATTCTGTAAAGGAGGGGGCTGAGTCTCCACCAACACTCAGATGCTATTATGCTGTAACTCTAATGAGCTCCATCCAGCTCATAAACTCCAAAAACTAAGTGACTCATCTGTTTCTGTCCTTGCGCCTGTCATTTTCCAGCTAGAAAGAGCTTGGTCATGCACCGTTTGCATTGTCCAAGGAGAGACGAGGCCAAGTGAACCAAGCTTAAGGAAATCACTTTCTCTGCCTTCATTCCTTTCCATGTCAGAAGTCTCAGTCAATGAAATAAATGACACACACAGTTGCCGATAACCCAGTTCTCCTCCTCTTCCTGATACCAACTCCTGCTCGAAGACTCGTGTGTGTGTGTGTGTGTGTGTGTGTGTGTGTGTGTGTGTGTTGTGCAGAAATAAAGGGGAAACTTTATGACAAAGGCAGGAGAAAAGCAAACACACTCACTAGATTGGCACTGTCTTCTCCAGCGCTAGACTCAAAGTTGGTCTAATTAGCTGGGCTGCGACCAGAGGGAGATTCCTGCAGGGCTTGCTCCCTCTTGGAACTCCATAGTAACAGACCATCTGGAAGACAGTGGTAGCTGAAGGATGTTTAATAACCTCACCGGATCCAACTGAGAGTTGTCTCGGGGTACAGCCGTGGTGGCCAGTGAGAAGTGAGAAGTTGAGGTGGGTGTGGCAAGAAGACCTACCGGGAGCCCTCTACAGAAACAACTCAGGGGAGGAAAGAGCTGTTCACATCTCCAGGGGGTTCATCATGGCAGGGGAAGCCTGGCAAGAGAAGTGTATGACTGCAGCTGTTCACATCACAGCAGACCAGGAAGGAAGGAGAGAGAGACAGAGAGAGAGAGAGAGAGAGAGAGAGAGAGAGAGAGAGAGAGAAGAGAGAGGTGCAAACTAGGGGCCCCTTCGGGGGTCAGAGTGGTACAATCACCCTGTGGAAACTTGCATCGCCTTCAGAGGTCAGAGTGTTGGCATTCTCCTGTGGAAACCTTCCTTCTGTGTCGTGGGTGGTCAAAAGTCCTGAGGGACTTACTTGTGTGTCTGTCGAGTCTGAACATTCCACAGCCTTCCAGCATGGTGCCATCTGCTGGCGAACACCCATTTAAACTCCAGAGGGAGACACTTCAGATTCAGCCTGTAACTGCTAAATACAGAGCTTCTCCCCCAGCACAAGCACAAGGATGGTCAGGTGCACAGCCCAAGGTGCCCTGTCATCTTCAGCTCTGCCCTCGGTGGTGCAGCTTCACAACACTCGCAGTGATGAGTTCAGGCAGCAGAGGCCCAGGTGGCAGGTGGCAGTTAAAGTTTGGTGTGTGGGAAGATGGTCATTTCTATTCATTTATAGCAAGCCTTGAGCAAATGGCTGGAAAGATAAGAAACAAAATCTTCCATCCTAGAGAAAAGGAAGCCAGGAGAACCCAGTGTGGATTTAAAACCAAAGACAGGTGGGTGGAAGGGCACGCTGGCGATACAGGTCCAGCGAACAAGTGAGGGTGCAGGGGAGAAAAGGATGGATACAGCTCCATAGTGCCAATGAGAACAGGGCAAGACTTAAGGTCCAGGACCTATAGTGGACCCAGATACAACCTGAGTCAGGTGGCCCAGTGGACTCTGGAGAGCCCAGAAGCACAGGTCTCAGCTAAAGGAGCAGCTGCTAGCCAACCACAGCCCACTGTTGCCTCATATTGCTCCTGCCCCAATGCTGCCAGGTCTTCTTCCACTGCTGCAAGAGAAGCCAGAAACCCAGAGTGTGCATGAAATCCCACACATCTGAAATGTTGGCACTCCTTCTACATATTTTAAGATACTTTGCAGACCAAACAAAACTGTCTGAGGGCTAAATATGAACTTGCCACCTCCTTGCTGAGACTGCTGCAGCACAGAGCTCCTCTGGCAGGACAGCATGATGGCTCCATGCTGACAGTGTGACAACACTAATTTCAAACATGATCTCTTCTGGCTACTAAGAATTGCAATGTGTAGGGAACTGGGGAGGGTCTGAAATATGGATATAGATACATATATAGAAAGGTAGATTGCAGGTAGGTGATAGATGATGATGATGATGATAGATAGATAGATAGATAGATAGATAGATAGATAGATAGACAGACAGACAGACAGACAGATAGATAGATAGATAGATAGATAGATAAATGATAGAAAGCCAGATGATAGACAGATTGATGGATAGACAAATGACACACAGAGTAATAGATGGATAGGTATATGATGGATATTTAGATAGAATGATTGATAACAGGTGAGAATATGAGAGGATTCCAAAAGGCTTTCCTCATCCCCTCACTCATCCTCTCACCTGTCCGTCACATTCCTATGCACCTATCAATTTTCATGGAGCAGCCTGTAAACAATGGCCACTAGGAGAAGGCAGGTAGCTGCTCTCACTCCTGGCCTTTGTGTTGAGGTCACTGAGATGCTCTCCACACTCTCCCTGAATCCCTTGGCAGGACTGGCCTCTACTTGCCCCCTCCTGCTTATTGGTACATCCCTCACTAGCTTCCCTCCTTCTCTAGCTCATACCCCCACTCCCCCATCCACCTCCCAGATAAATGATACGGCTCCTTCCCTGCACCATGGTCTGCCCCTGGGAAAACCAGACAAAGTTAATAGATTTCCCAGCACGAGAACTGAATTCTTGAGGCAATGATGGCCCATGGAATGTAGAGGGTGCTCTGGAAACAAGGACTGGGTACCACACAGGCTTCTGGGGATTCCGAAAACAAACCTTGGGCTTTAACAAGTCTTCCAGAATTAGTTCTTTGTCTGTCTGTCTGTCTGTCTAGTCTGTCTATCTGTCTAGCTATCTATCCGTATGTGTTTCTGTCTCTGTCTTTCTCCTTATCTCTCTCTGTGTGTCTCTCCAGGTATCTTTCTTGGTGTGTCTCTGATATTTTCTTTCTCTCTATCTATCTTTCTTCCTCCCTTCTTCTCTTCCTTCCCCTCTCCTCCCTCCCTCCTCCTTTAACCTTCTTCTGAGTCATTGGCCTGAAACACTATCTTCCAGCATTTCTTCTTCTGGTCTCTGTGTCAAGGAATTAAAGATCTGTAAATGAAGTATTAGGTATAAACAGTAAGACCCTGCTCAGAGGACCTGAAGCAGTTCCCTTTGTAAAGGTTCAGACACTAGTCATGCAAACACCCCTCTCCCCGTTGAATGTGGTGAACTTTACATAGACTCCTCCATGGTGAGGTTCATCTCCCCTGTCACCTTTGCCACTTGCCACTTGCCTGAACTCAGTTGATCCACAGAGTCAAAAAGAAAAATCCTCAGGAAGTGGAAATTTCTGCCATGAATCTATGCTGTCTTCTAAATGTGTGAAAACAGCCGTGGTTACATATGTTACAGAAATGCACGCCAATGTAACACTACAGCAAGATTAAGGATGTACAACATCTGCACTAACTACTATATAGAACAGACAAGGATATACTATGACAGCAATGCTCATGAATGTAGTAGTACCGCAATTAATACCCACTGTAGTAGCATGTCCTTATGTATCCTATATGATAATTCTATGATAACAAATGTTGTACATCCTTAAATGCTACTTTAGTGTTGCATTGGCATGCATTTCTATAACAATATATGTAAGCATGGCTGTTCTCATATGATGTGTTCAGACATGCTTTCAAACTGTCTGTCTATCTATCTATCTATCTATCTATCTATCTATCTATCTACCTATCATCTATCACCCCTCTCCTCAATTCCTCCTCTGAGTCACTGGTACATAACACTATCTTCCAATATTTCTTCCTCTGCTCTCTGTGTCAAGAAGTTAACAATATGTAAATGTGACATAGCAACATGCAACCTCATGCACCGTGTACACATTCCAGAGCAGAGCCTGGCACATGGACCTGCTGCCCAACCGATGCCTAGAGGTGTTGCATTGCCACATCATCTACCTAACACACAGCAGAGGGAAAGCTCCAGGATGAACTTCCTTCTAGGGGCTGAGAACAGGTGGGCCAGCCAGCACTAGATGGAAGGGATTCTCCAAGCAGGCATGGGGAGTGTATTAATGATAACCTTTCTAGGAGAGAGATGAGAAGGTAAAGTTCTCCATTTCCAAATACGTGAGACAGCATTCCCAGGAGTCTGGAGAGCTTCTTCACCCCTCCTCTGTTCAGCCTCCACCTCTGAAGACCCATCAAACCTTCCAAAGCACAGTGGGTTTGCTCATCTGCCTTGTCTTCTGATGTTCCTTGCACAAGCAAGTTAGTTTCCAATAGGAGTGGCCATGCCAGGCACAAGTTGATCTTCTTTCAGGACACTTTTCCCTCTGTGCTGGGGAATATCAGAGTTGTGGTTGGCATAGGAAAGAGCAACTAGAGACTGTGGTGGTGTCTGCCTGTTGTGGGAGCAGCAGAGGCTGGGATGGCCTGATGGCCCTTCAGGAATCATTCGGGAGAACGTGAGAAAGCCTGAGTATGCAGTAGTGTCAGTGCAACCCAGAAAGTGAATGGGAAGCAGGCTAATGGACGTGGAATGATGTAAGGCTGCCCATTCCTTGTGCCTAGAATTCCATGAGTAGAGGAAGGATATCCCAGCTAGAGCTGCAGAATGGGGCTCCTCTGGGTGAAGCATGGCCCAGACCAGGGTTCCCAAATAAAACTAAGTGTCAGAACCACTAAGGAAGATATAAAATGTGTATTCATTCCCAGACTTCTCACTGGACAGTCTGGGAGAGGGAAAGAATCCATGATAGTTGACTCTCCTTGGCAATTCCAAGGTGCCTTTCCCAGGGGCCAGTTTGGGAATCATTTCCTGTGACATGTGTGTGGCTTCCTGCCAACCTGGATTTCCTGAGTTGAATCACTGTGTGGTCTTACACTAGCATACACTGTGGTTCATGTGAGTAAAATGTGCAGTGTGGTATGGCTCAGTGTAACCGAAGATTCTGATCCTGGAAGCTGAAATCTCACTTGTGAAGTCATCCTGTTGGACAAAAACCAACAAAACCTTGCTCTAAGCAAGGCTGCTTCTTGAGACATGAAACCTTTCCTTCAAAGAGAAATCAAAGGCCCATCATTTGCAGCAAAAGTAAGAGAATATCAGTTGGAAACCCTCGTGGAATGAAACAGCCTGAATTTAGCAATAAATATACAGACATTAATCTCAATATCTGGACAACCTCCATGGGATGGACAAGAAGTCCAGGGTGATACGAGAGATGGGGAGTGTAAGATGTAAGTGTAAGGGATATGGGTCAGTTACAATAATCAAGCAAGATGGCATCATAAACACACATAGGGGACTAGTGTGAAGCTCTAAACACAGAAAGCAAAGAAATTAGACTGTAGACACGTGACAAAAACAGGAGCATCCCAAGGACTGCACCCCCCAAAATTAGGAGTTGTAATGGAGCAACCCAAGACTCACTCCTGTCTTGATCCTCATACCAGTTTGGAATTTGAATTTACTCTGTATTCCTAAGCAGATCAGTTAACATAAAATCTAGCCCTAGGTTGCTAGGATCCCTGGATAACTTGAAATAAAAAATATCCATGAGCAAGCAAGATGTACTGCCATACCTGATCACACAGGGGTCCCATTGGTAAGTGCCTCTAAAGAGGTTCTCAACCCAACAATCACAAAATGGGAAACAGTGTACCACGAGAAAGGGAGCAGACACCAGACCCAGGAGGATTATAAGCCTGAGAATGTTAGGCCATGGATCTATGCAGCAGAAACCATGCCATGGGAGAGCTCACACAGTATCCCAGTGTGTTTGCAGCACACAAAACTAGAGCTATTTAGGTAAGTTGGAGAAATCCTGGGAAACCTCCAAGTCACCTGAGTGTCCCTGAGAACACAGGTGTACTACTGCTGCAAGAGGACATGGGGATTGTGCCAGTTCTCATGGCTGGCTTTTTCCTGCCCTTTTCTCTTCCCCTTTCCCTCACACAGGGACACATTAGCCCTTTCCTGCCCACAGGAGGCATACCCCAAGACCCCAAACAAATGCCCTGTACCACATGGAGCATTAAACCCTGAATATAAGCATGGGAATGCTTCAACCGTCAGTCTCATAGCTGAGACAGCTACTGAGTGACTACTGGATGGATGACATATACCACATGGACACACTGAACAAAGGGTTGACTCACACCAGAGGTGAGATAAAAAGAGATGTCATAGGAGTTGATCATGTTATTCAAAACATCATGCACTTTAAAATTTATCAATTGCTTATTTCTGGAATTTTCCATTTAATATCTGCAGTAACGGCAGGTAACTGTGACCACAGAATGTAAAACTATTACATACTACTCTACAGGTGATTGCTTTTCACCCCAAGACTTGACGATGCTTTCCCCAGATGTTCAATATTCCCAGGAATTCAGAAGTCCCATGAACTCTGGCTGCTGTTTCCTCATCTGCAAAGTGGAGCTGTACTGCTCTGGGCTCTTCAACAGGTCACAGGAAGTAGTCATGTGTCAGAGTCCTGTAGGCTTAGAGCTCCAAAATAAAATGAAGGCAAATCATAAGCAGAAAAACCCATTCTGTGTGCAATCTACAAGGTCTAGACTGAGAAGAAACATGTAGATATACATAAATTACATGTGTGCAAAGTGGCAAATTCATGAATTCCAGCTGAGTTGAACCTGTACTCATCAGCTACCAGCCACCTGCCCACTCACATCAAGTAACTCCCTTGGTCTGATCAATAGCTGGAAAGGCAGTTTCCTCTGGGCTGCCTGAGTGGGACTCCTTTGAACTCAGTCCTTTAGCTGCATTCCAGCTATAGAGATGCAGGCCAGAATCTTGAGAGACACTGAGAGTACAGTGTCCCTTTCCTCTCCCCAAGGTGTGACCCTCATCTTCAGCTCTCACTTGGTGCCCAGGTTCTGACTTCCAGCCCCCTCGCCATCATTTTCCTAGTGTTTTCAACTGAGGATGCTGAAGGCTTCCCACTGAAACTTCCCTCCCTGTCCCCTTAAACCATGTGTGTAATCTTCTTATTTCAGGTCCTGCTTTTACCCCCACAGGCAACTGTGCTTCCTGCTCGACCCAGCTGATTAGATTCTTTGGAATTAGATACATGGAATCTAGACTCCGTGCTGCAGGAAACAAACTGGGGTGGTAGGAGGTGTATCTATTTTTAAGCCTCATTTTGTCTCAGTTTTTTCATCTGGAAAATGACCATAAATATCTCACATCTCCTAATCACAAGGGGGAAAATCTGAAGGGTTTTAAGGTCCCTGAAACTAACCCTAATTAATACAAAATACTCCCCGCTAGAAAGCAATCCCAGAAGGCATGCCGGGGCCAGTCTGACCCGGTGGGCTGGGCTGGCATTCTGCCAAGACTTGAGGTCAGAGAAGGAGAAGGAGAGGAAGAAATTGAAGCTCTTTTTTTTAAGAGAAAATTTGACAAATTGAAGATTCTTAATTCTTCATTGTGGAGAGAAAATTGGGACTTAAATTATTTATTGTATTTTAAATTTACTGACAGAAGCAGTTTGGAAACTTCTGGTTCTTTCTGGAAATAATTAACCTACTTAATGTTATAAATCTTCTAAAGTATCTCCAACTAACCAGTAGAATACAAGAAAAATCATGTAAAGAGCTGAGAGGATTGGAATCCACAGCCACAGCCACAGTCTTTCCTCTGGGATTTTTTAGTGGGAGGTGGGGGTAGAAGTTAATCCTTCGTCTCTTTATAGGATCTATATCTTACTCAGGGAAATAGGCATAGGCCCAAGACACATGCCCTGCCACAAACCACGAGGACCCCAAGTTTATTGTCTGTGTCTGGTGGAAGACATTGATTGAAGGGGAATGACAAAGTGATGATAATTGGACTTTCTCTAGAAGCCCTTGACCTTTCGCTGCTTTGAGGAGCTCTAATAGAAGTTGTCTTTTCCCATCCAGCTCACCAGAGAAGAGAGGTCCAGACAACGCAGAGATGACCAGCACAAAATCAAGTGCACACACACTGGCCCATGCACAGTCCTCCCACTGTGCCGGGGCCTCTGCTAAAAAAGCAGCTAAGAGGTTATCGTTACAGAAAGACCCGAGAGGCTGACCCCAAACAGGTGGCATCTGCTCCTCCAACTATATGTGAACCTATATGTCTATCTTGAACTAGCTTTTAAAAACAAGCCAAAGTGGGTTCTTAGGACCAGAAATAAGTCTGTCAAAGAAGGGAACTATTCGGTCTATTTTCGTTTACTAGGGCTCAGTGCCTCAGACTGGGCACTGCATAAAGAGCAGAGGTTTACTGAGCTCTCAGTTCTGGGGACTGAGAAGCCAAAGAGCGTGGGCAGCATCTCGTAAATATTCTTGTTACTGTAAGACTGAGCAGGGGGCTAGTGTTGGTTCCCTCCCTCTTCTAAAAAGCCGCTAATGCCGTCGCAGGGCCCTCACCCCCGTGGGAACCTTCCTGTTTCGCACAATGGAAAGGGAAAAAAAAAGAGCCCTCTGGAGAGGTAAATTGGTTTATTTACACAAGGCAAGACAGGACAGAATATGAGCCTTCAGTTCAGATATTAGGAGGCAGACTGGCTGGAACAGACCTCGAACCCCAGTGCTCTTAGAAAGTTGCCATGTTGGTCTCCAAAACTATCTGCCACTGTGGGCTCCTCAGCTTGACCACACTGATTCCCCACCAAGAGTTCCAGCTATGCCTAACCCACTAACCCAGCCCAGGGAGCAAAGAAAGAGACTCACACGCTGAAACCCAATCTGGCCCCTCCTTGCACTACTGCTGGAGGAGCTTCATTGGCAGGCAGGAGCCTGATTGGCAGGTAGACCGATGGTCCTTGCTGGTTCCTTAAGAGCAGTAAAGACCCCAACACGGGGTCCCACTCAGTTCGCTCCCTGGTAGGGGAGAGACAGATTTGGGTTAATGGTTTATGAAGCCACAGTACAGAAAGTAAATTGTGTGAGGGGTGGGGGTGGGGGTCCAAGAGGGAATACGGAAACACCAAACACGGGGCTGTCTCGGAACTCAAGAGTAAAGGAAAGGCCTCAGTGTTGATGTTGGCAGAGAAACCGCGACTTCGCTCCATGTTTGGAAGCTGGAGGAGAATCAATAAGCCTAATACACCACCCACCTATTTTTTTCCCCTACGTGAATCTCCATTATGTTTTGGTTGGAAGGGGGGACATTCCCAAACACCTCTGTTCTTCCTTGCAGACAAGGGTGACCACGGGATGCAGCCACGATCAATAAATATGAAAAGAAAGGGAGTGAAGTTTCTGGGGCTTTGGAAAAGAAAACAGACTCAGTGGGCTTTAAATCTTACTTCCTTCTTGAGGCTGTGCCTGCCCGGAGCTGCAGCAGCCTTTGAGGGCTGTGAGGTGTTGTACCTAATGCTAAGTGTGCTGATGACGCAGCTGAGCTGCAGGTTCAGCCCCAGGATGGTCCACTCAAGCTTGGATGTTGCTTCACAAGAACGAACCTCTTCACTTTTTCCTGATAATAAGAATCAGTTTCTCGCTGCCTGATTTTAGGGAGGACTTTCTATTTGCTACAGATGCAGACCCCACAGGACTTCAGGTGGACTGTGTCAAGAGAGCTGGGAAGCAGGCAGCCGTGACTCTGGGCAACTACAGGCAAATCCACCCAGAAACCCACGCTCTCCATAAAGCCACATGCAGCCAGGGTGAAGCTCCGAGAAACTGTAACGTTTAATAGGGAAATAGTTTGGCCCATTTCCTCCAAAAATATTAAATCAACAGCAGAAGAGCCATCTCTGTTGAGAGCAGAGTACTTTAGGAAGGAGCCAAAGCACAGACAGGGAAAGGGGGGATTACCGGAGGGTCTCAGGGCTGTGCTTTCCTGGCTGAGAATGCATGACTGATTGGGAGTCACACCTCATACTCAGATGTGTGTGAGGTATATGACCTGTGGCATGTCACTCCTCCATTCTAGACTTGGTCTCCTCTCCATGGAGCTGGCTGTGAGTCCCTTCGAAGTGTTGCCATGAGAATTTTAAGAAATACAGATAATGTAACTAGCTGAGTTTGGTACATGGTAAATGCTGAGAGAACTGAAGGTGTGTCTTTTACCACTGCATCCCTCTCTTCTGGGACCACCCCATTTGCCAGCCTCCTCCCAGACTGTGCTGTAAGTGCAGCCTAAGCCCTTCAGGGATAAAATATCATCACCCCACTTCACAGGTTAAAAAAAAAAGGCTCAGTTTGGGTGTGGTGGTACACACCCTGAATCCCAGCAATCGGGAGGCAGAGGTTGGTGTATCTGTGAGTTCTAGGACAGCCAAGTCTACATAGTGAGACCCTGACCCAAGAAAAAAAAGAAAATAATCTGCCAGGCAGTGGTGATGCACACCTTTGATCCCAGCACTTGGGAGGCAGAGGCAGACATCTCTGTGAGTTCAAGGCCAGCCTGGTCTACGGCGTGAGTTCCAGGACAACCAGGGCTACAGAGAGAAACCCTGTCTCCAAAAACAAAACAAGAAAGAGAGAGAGAGAGAGAGAGAGAGAGAGAGAATGAGAACACTCGGATGACCTCAGAGGGAACTAAAACCAAGTCCCCAGGTCATCCATCACACAAAAGAGAACAGGAGAGAGCTGCCGGGGGCAGGGGTGGCAGCAGGGGATGGGTGCTCCAGGAGGCTCTGCTGTACCGTGTGTTAATGAGATTCCAGTGTCAGAGCTATGCGGGGCTCTGACAGGCAGTCGATAGCCCTGATGAGATGGAAACAGCCATGTATCCCCCTCAAAGGCCACAGGGATGAATGGCAGGAGATGGGAAGGGGAGGGGCTGAGAGCCGAATTCCAGGCCATGTCTGAGGAATCCCTGGAGAACTGAGATCTGTTGGTCAGAGTTCTGTCCCTTCCATCATCAGGACACCCGGATTGTCCTCTGGAGGCTCCTTCCCTGCTGCCAGCCATGTGGTTGTGGCCTGAGCAGAGACTTTCTGGGACCCTGAGGTCACCAAGTTGGTAGCTGTAAATCTGCCATAGTGGAGTAGATGCTCTGTAGTGGGAATCTCCGAGACACCCTACGTCAACAGAGGAAAGCTGAACCAAAGGGCATGGCAGATTCCCGATGACCTTGAACATCCAGACCCGGTCACATCTGAATGCACAACTTTCTAAGTGTTTGGTTTCAGTGAGCCAATGGATGCCTTCTACAAGCAGACACTGGCGCACATGTAATTCTAACATGTGCCTCCCAGATTCAGTTCTTAAGAAAGAAACTAGAACTTTCCAGCTAGGATTATTCTTTCTCCAGAGGGACTCACTCTTGAGGTTGCTGTTGTAGTATTTATTTCAGCACTCCTCACAATAGCTAAGTTATGGACTCAGCCTGGGTGCCCAGCAACAGATGACAAAGGAAATGCCGTGTAAACACAAGAAGTTCTATTCAGCCATAAAGACAAATGGGATGATGTCATCTGCACGAAAATAGATGGAACTGGGGACCCCAGGCCAGTGACGAGATGTACCCACCACCCTGGTAGGAAACAGCAATAGTCTGTATTAGCATTGGTGTCCCCTAGGCGTTTGTAGCCTCTTGGACACAGGACTGACTGGGTGGAGAGGGCACAGCTGGTCAGAATGGATTAGTCTGAGGCTGAGCAGAAGCAAGAGCCAGTCTGGGCACCTTGTGTAAGACCTAGCCCTGTGTGCATCCCAGCACAGGTAAGAATTTGTCTCCTGCAATCGGGTGCATAGTAAATGCCACAATATGTTATTAACCTAAAATCAAATTAAATCTGACTTTAATCCCCAGGTTCCTCCCGGCTGGAGGGAAATTCAATCTTGGTATTATTGCGTCTCTCCTCCCATGGTGTGTACAGGCTCCTGAGGGGCTGACAGAATAACAAGAAGATGTCCTTGAGAAGGTGGCTTGTGCCCAGGTCTGTGCAGGGCTATGCTGGGCAGAGAGGCACAAGATACAAAGCACCTTGAAAAGTCATGAGGAAACAGAAGCACAGACTATGAACACTGAAAAGGTCAGGGCGCTGCTGCAGGGCTGGGGAGGGGCCAGTGCAATGGATAGTTCCAGAACAATGACTTCACTTGCATAATTTAGCACTGAAGCATATTTGGATAGAATTGTTTTGTCATCCACTCACGCAACCAACCATCTATCCAGTCACTCCACAGGTGTGAATTGGCTTCCATTTGATGTTAGAGTGAAGGCATTGTGTGTCTATTTATATGTCTGTGTGTGCATGTGTACATGTTCATGTGTACATGTGTGTGCATGTGTCTGTGTATGTGTGTGCGTGTGTGTCCACATATGGACAATAGTCAGAGGTTGATATCAGATGTCTCCCTCAATCACTCTCTCCACCTTATTTTTTGAGACAAGGTCTCTTACTGGATCTAGAATTGTCAGTTTTGGATAGAAGAGCTGGCCAGAAAGCCCCTGGGCTCATCTAGCTCTACCCACCCACCCCCTGTAGCTGAAAGTTCTCCTGTTGTCCCACCTGGCCTGCAGTCAGGATAAATCTCTCACCCGCCAGTCCCGCAGTTGCTCAGACCCAAATAAACACACCCAGGCTAATATTATTTTTAAACTATGGCCACAGAAGGCTTCTTGTTATCTAGTTCTAATATGTTAAATTAACCCATTTCTATAAATCTATACTTTGCCACGTGGCTCGTGACTTACTGGTACTTTTACATCTTGCTTCTCATGGAGGTGGCTGGCAGTGTCTCCTCTGCTCTGTCTTTCTCCTTCCTCCTATCTGTTTGGATTTTCTACCTGCCTCTAAGCTGCCTTGCCATAGGCCAAACAGCTTTATTTATCAACCAATCAGAGCAACATATTTTCACAGCATACAGAAAGACATTCCCCCATCACTTCCCCTTTTCTTTCTAAACAAAAGGAAGGTTTCAGCTTTAACCTAGTAAAATTACATATATCAAGCAAGAACTACAATTATAATATCTAGTTTATTTGTATTTGGCAAAATTAAAAAATATCCTATCTATCCTATATTTATGAGTCTAAGGTTTCATATCTAATTTATCTCTTAGCATAACCAAGGCAAATTATAACTATTTAGTCTTCAACTACATCAAAGATCCCCAGAAGAATATACTACCTAAATAAACAGGAAGAACATTGTAAGCAATTTCCAAAAATCTAGAATGACAGAGACAGCTGGCTACCTGGACAGTCACCTAAAGTTCATCTGCAATGTTGGGGCATCCATCTTCAGCCAATATGTCTTGAGTTTTTAGTTGCTTCTCCGTGTGTCCTGTAGAATTTCTGGCAGTCTCCTCTGTGAAGCAGGAACCTGAAGGACCATTTCATCTTGCAAAGTTCAGTGGTCACCTTCCTATGGGTCCTGCATGTCCATTTTATACAACATTTTGTCAAACAGTCCAGGCAAGAACAGTTTCTTGTCCAAATGGCTATTTTTGCCAAGAAGAAAATAAACTCCATATAGATTGTCTTCGATGCCCATCTTTCTCTTTGAATTAAATCAAATTCAAAGGAGCAGATGTGTCTCACTGTCTAGAAAGTCTAAGTTTTTAAAACATTTTAAATGCCATATTCTGTAGGTCTATGAAGTGTTTGAAGATTATCTATCTATCTTAAATATATATATATATGTATACCTAGAAAACTTAACTAATATGACTATAAGTTTGATTATCATGGATGACTAATAATTGATCTATATTTCTTAATTGTACATTACAATTTTAAATGAGCTGCACAAACATAATACCTTAAGCAAGAGTAGAAATATACATACAGTATAACAAAATTAACTTTAAATTTGTATCAATAAACTAAAATCCATAACAATGTAAAATATTTTAAGCAAGTTGTTGCTTTTAAAAGTAGATTTAATAATCTACCCTTTTATCCTATCATATCTACATCCTATATTTCTATATCATATCCCCCTTTCTTTTTTCTAGAAAGAGATTGACTATGACCAATAAAAATTTGTAACCAATGATCTAAACAAAGACAAACATCCATAATCCATTTTTGGGGGGATGTGAGTGTAGTTTTCTAGGCTACTTTCTGCAGACAGAGGGTGCTGGTAATCTTATGGAGACACAAAGAAAATTTTAGGATTATGGTCAAGTCCTGACTGGAATAGTCTGTAAGGCTATATTCTCTGAGCCAGTTGCCTTGAAGTTGATTTTGGATGTTTGATGATCTGGGCCATGGTGTCATTGGAGACCTTTCAGGGGGTCTTGGCTGGTCAAACCATATTAGCCTGGAAGCAACCCACAGGTTCTCATCTTCTGTGGAAATGAAAGCAAAACCTCTTTTCTATATCCTTAGACATAGATTTTGAAATCAAGATATCTTTAAAATATACATATTGATTTAACTCAGCAGCTTTTACAATCAAATGTCTCTCTGCAGTTAAAAATCTCAAAGACAATATAATCCAGACTTCTCTGTGTGATTTCCATCTTTACATGGCTTATTTTTTTATTATTATTACTTTTACTGTCTCTTTAAAGACTTTATTTTTTAAAACTATTTTTTATTTAACTGTCTATACTTCTTTTTTATTTCTTTTAAGCCTATGTACATTTTTACACACATTGTAAACCATTTAAAGTCTTATTTCATGTGAGTCTGCCTTATTGTGAATCTATAATCCTTCTATGACCAAGAGAGATTTTAAACTGCTAAACTGCGTTTTTGGGGATTGAAGTAGCAGCCTTGGCTGCTGAATCCACCCACTTTAGCTTTTCAACATGGTGGAGATAATTCACCACCAGCTCCTCAGGATGTCTAGAGAGTTGCACATTGTTAGCCCAGCTTAGAGATGGGTACACCAAGGCCAGAGAAGGCAGCTAAATGATGAGGTTACTTGGCTTCTCCAAAAAGATGCTTCTGGGGCTGAGAATATGGCTCAGGCTGGTTGTGTGCCTTCCCCACAAGCATAAGGGCTTAAGTTCAGAACCCCAGCACCCACTTAAAAGAGATAGAGATAGATAGAAAGAGAGTTGCTATTGCTAGTACAGACAAAGAGATAGAGAGATAGATAGATGGATAGAGAGAGAGAGAGAGAGAGAGAGAGAGAGAGAGAGAGAGAGA
>CABHPP010122166.1:0-21455 GCA_902168425.1 Peromyscus attwateri | reverse complement strand
TCTGTCCTGCCAGAAACCAGCCTCCTGCTGAATTGTTTTCCTGTCTCCAGAGATGGCCACTGTAAAGAAAGCCAAGCAGGAAGACATATAAGTCATCATCTTTGGAGAGGAGAAATATGTGTTATCTGAGCAGAATGACTTGAACTATCATTTGCAAATGACAGACTAATCACTGCGGTATGTTGAAACAGAAAACATAGCAGGTTCATAGTCGTGCACAGTTTTCTTTGAATTTTTGCCTTGCCTTTGTTTTGTCTTCCTTGTGGGAGAAGACTGCTATGTATATATCCCAAAGGATTCTAGAGAGTTCTTTCTCGGTCCACACCTGGCTAAATAATCTTTGGCACTCTACAGCTTTGGAAATAATTGGATTTATTGACCAGCAGGGTGGGGGTGGGGTGTCAAAAGAATCTAATCTATCTCCCCCCCTCCCCCAGGCAACTAAATAATCAGGAAGATTCCAAAGACTGGAGAATTTTGCCAATTAGAAAACAGACATAGCTAAGCCACATCTAGAGATGTTTACCCAGGAAGTAACAGAACAAATAAGCAAAGCAGGAAATATCAAGCTGTACATTGAAGAAGTGTGACAGTAAAAATAGAAAATGACTCAAGTGTACTCAATAAGAATGATGTTAAGATAAATTTTGATTCATTTGTTCTATGAAGTGCTACTTATTCATTAAAACTAATGTAGATCTATATTCCCTCAGATAAAAATTCACAGTGTGTTGTTACATGTATATGAAAATACATGCAGGTGTAGTATATGTCTATACATTTCCACATAGAGTACTTGTGATAGTTGTGGGTGATTAGGACTATTACTTTTGTTTATGATTATCTATGTCTTTAACTCTCCTCTACTAAAAACTTAGATTGAAAAAGGTTTAACTAGCATGAAACCCAAGTACTTAAAACTGTCTCCCATAGATTTTCTCCATTTCTTTTTATCCTAGTAAGATGTATCTTAGCACACACGTTGAATATAGAAATCAAACATTGTTCTGACAAAACCTATACTCTATTTGAGGATTGAAATTGAGGAAGGGGCTTGTTGTTATTTCTGCTCAACGTTGTAAACTCCTGATTTGATGATCACTGTCTGCTGCTTCTCTCTGTCTGCTACTTTTATTCTTTTACTTTTGCTTGCCATGTACTTAACCAACTCATTCATTAAAGCCCCAAGGGTGGCTATCACAATCACTCTCCAGTCTGTAAAGAGCAAATGTAAGATGTATAATTGACAAATAAACACAAATTCCTTTAAAATATTGGTAAGAGAAAGGCAAATAACCAACATGACCAGGCACTGTGCAAAAGGGGGAAAAAACAAAACAAAAAAACCAGAAATGACACAAAATGTTTGAAAAGATACCAGTCCTACCAGTGACCAATAAAATGCAAACCAGAGTCACAAAGAGGTACGGTGAGATTTTATACCTCCTCTAGAGAGGTGCTGATAGAGCAGAGACCCTACACCATGATGGTTAAAAGGCACACACACCGGAAAACCTGAAAGGATGCAGTCGTGATGCAGATTATAAATCTTTCCTCCTACCAGCTACATTACTGTTTTCATCCCCAGAGGGAGTTTTATGCCTGTAGCTCACGAGAGATGTCCAAGAATAGCCCCAGATGCTGTATTTATGGTAGTCCCAGTCAGGGAGCAGAGCCCATGAGCAGTGGAAGGGGGCTTGATGAACAAGCGCTAGGGATTCACGCTATGGAATCCCACACTGCAGGGAAAAAATAAGAGATAGACATACCTTGCAAGCAAAACATGGACTGGAAAAGTTAGTTCCAGAAGACTGGGCAAAGCTAAGCAGCATATTTTGAGAGAAATAAAAATATATAGTGAAACATCAGGAAACGCAAGGGAGTGATGGACCGAAGTGAAGACTGAGGGGAAAGAGAGACCGAAAAGAGCTGCTGAGGCAGAGCATCAGGGTGTCAGCCTGCTCTACTGTTCACTGCTGGAGATTCCTGGGATTGATCTGGGGGGGCGTCCAGAGTGATGCTAATTATCTCAATCTGGGTAGTTACTAATATAAATATTTTCATATATAAAAGAATTAATAAAACTGAGTGTGGACCCTGGGCATTCATGAGTCTAAGGCAAGAGGAGGTACAGAGAGGTTCAAGGCCAGCCTGGGCTACATAAGTGAGATCTAGTCTCTCAAAAAAATTTTTTTTAAGATATTGGGGTGGTGTTCTGGTTGTTTTTTTTCAACTTGACACAAATTAGTCAGTAGGGAAGAGTGACCCTCACTTGAGGAATTGCCTTCATCAGATTGGCCTGTAGGCAAGTTTGTGGGGGCGTTTTCTTGACTGACTGATGTGGGAGGGCTCAGACTGCTTTGAAAAGAATGTGGTATGTGGTCTTGGGATGTATGAGAAAACAGGCTGAGTACTCCATGGCAAGCAAGCCAGTAAGCAGCACTCCTCGGTGCTCCCTGCCTCAGCTCCGGCTGGAGCTCCTGCCTTGACTTCCCTCAGTGATGGAGTGTGACCTGGGAGTTTTAAGACAAAATAAACCCTTTGCTCCCCAAGTTGCTTTTGGTTAATATTTTATCCCAGCAGCAGAGGAATCCAACTAGAACATCCAGGAAGATGGCTCAGTGGTTAACATGCTTGCCACCTGTGCCGGACGATCAGAGTTCAGATTCCAGCCTGGGAAGGCGGAGACAGGATGCTGGGAGAAAGCCAGCTGTCCAGACTAGGCCTATTAGTGAGCTCTAGGTGTGAGTGAGAGAAACTGCCTTAAAAGAACAGGGTGGACAAGCAGTCATAGCGGATTTCTCATATCAACCCCCGTCTCCACATGCACTCCTGTGCGTGTGCACACACACACATGCAAACACACATAAGCACATGAACACATCACACACACAAACACACGAAAAGAAGAACAAAAAGGAGAAAAAAAGGTCGCCAATAGAGAATGTGACTTCTCATCCCAGTCCCACCTCCACTACGAACCATGTCATTTTTGGCAAGGCACTTAGCCTCACCAGCCTCACTTTCAAATAAATGGTTTTTAACAAAGCCAGCCTTACCTTTTCATAGGCTTGTGTGAGGACCAAGTGTACTTGAAAGCGTTTGGTGTTATTAATGAAAGACAGTGTCCACAGGCAATATAGTTTTCCAAATAGGAACTCAAAAGGTTTAATCTGTCCAAACCAATGTTCAGAACCCACATGACGAGAGGTGGGAATGATCAATTGAACCACACTTCCTCCTCCTGCCAGCCCAGCTTTCTGTGGAGTTGTTAGCCAAAGGCTGTCTGAAGCTGTTAGCTTGAGAGATGCAGCTGGCCTCGGGAGGGTCGGCCTTGGAATCAGAAAAAATGGCTCTGAATCTTGGCTTTGTCCCTGACTAACTGAGGTGCTAGTGACTGGCTTCCTACTCACACTCTTGGGTTTCTTTGTGAAGTGGTGGCTTTGTTGCCAAAAGAGAATGGAAATATTTTCTTAAAAGAGATCAGGGCTCCCCATCATCTTTCATACCCACCCGGGGGCACAGGAAGCAGCAGCAGGCGCTTGCTTCCCTTGCCCAGCAAACAGTGGGTGTTCACCTGAACCGCCAGCTTTCTTCCATGTAGACGATGACCTGCTCTGCCTTTTCATTTCTGACCTTCTGGAGGACCGGTCACAGGGCAGAGAATACTTGCTCAAGTCTCTCATCTCTCTGTGCCTCCTGACCTCAGCTCAGCAGGGTGGTTGCTAGTTCTTTGACTGTAAGCTAACAGGAAGTACAAGATTAGGTAGAGGCACTTGTCACCAACCCTCACAGTCTGAATTCAGTCCCCAGAACCACATGGTGGAAGTAGAGAACCAAGACCTGGAAGTTGTTCTCTGACCTACACACACACACACACACACACACACACACACACACACACAAAATAAATAAACAAGTGTGATAAAATATTTTAAATGCAGTGCAATGCAGCAACCAAAAGCAGATGGAGCAAAGAGTTCTGAAACCTGGGACCCGTCAGGCGTTGTCTTTGTGCTGTTTTGGCAATCCCAAGGGGTCTGTAAAACTACCTTGCTGTGGTTTTTACTGCCTTTCCCTACTGGCTGATTTGAATGTCTCTTTATGTGTTTATTAGATACATACACACCCCTGGTGTTCCTTTCATGTCTTTTATTCATCTTCTAATTGGGTTTTTAAATTGTTTTACTTTTTATTGTGTGAATGTGCACACATGTTTGTATGCTCGTGTGTGTGTGTGTGTGTGTGTGTGTGTGCGCGCGCACACACACACGCGACAGTTTCTGCTGTTAATCTGAAGGAACTTTCCACCTTTTGAGACAGGGGCTCTCACTGGCCTGGAACTTTGCCGAGTGGGCTAGGCTAGCTGACCTGACGTGGAAGCTTCCAGGAATCTGCCTGTCTCTAACTCCCGTCTCACCACTGAAGAGATAGCAAGTGTGTACCACCACACCCAGCATCTTAAACATGGGTTCTGGGGATCCAGGACCAGGTCTTCATGGTTGTGAGGCAAACACATCCAACACTTTCTCACCAGCTTCTAACACTTGATTTTGAGAGACGTGAAAGTCCAGACCCCCATCCTTTGTCTAAGGGTTCTGCAGCGCTTTCTCCCAGCCTGCAGCTTCCAACTCCCCTCTCTCCACACGGCTTTCTGAAGATGGAAGTTTCTACTTTTGATAAAGTGCAGTTTATTAAGCTTTCCTCACCTGCCCGAATCCTCTGGCTGACCCGCCTCCAGTGCCTTCCTGAGATAAAGTTCCAGCCTGGATTTGCCAGCTCACTTCTGTACATTTCCAGAGAGTGTAGTTCACACGAGACACAGACAGATTTCCAGCATGGGGCTTGGCACACAGTAGGTGTTCAGCATGTATTTCTAAATATTCAGCAAGTCACACTGTGTGTGTGTAGGGGGGGGGGGCTCTAGACTCAAGAGCTCCCTTTGTAATTAGGGCAGTCTCCTTCCTCATTCTACAGACAGTCCCACACTCCTGGTTTATTCTCTCCTTTGATCCTTTACCGGCCTTCTGCTGTGAGCATCCTTTAAGAATGAAATTAGACTCATATCTGTTACCCTGCACAAAATCCACTCCAGATGGATCAAGGACCCCAGTGTGAAACCTGAAATACTGAGACTGCCGGAAGAAAACACAAGCAGGACCCTCCAAGGATGGTGTAAAAAGGACTTTCTGAATAAGACTCCGGTTGCTTGAGAATTAAGGTCACTAATTGACAAATGGGACCTTATAAAACTGAGAAACTTCTGTACAACAAAGGAAATAATCAATTGAATGAAGAAGAAATTCACAGAGTGGGAGAGAATTGTATCCAGCTATATATACATTTGTTAGAGAATTAATACCTAAACTGTACAAAGTACTCAAAAAACAAAGATTCAAGGAACAAATGACCCAATTAAAAAATTGGGCTACAGAGCAGAACACAGAGCTCTGAAAAGAAATAAAAATGACCAAGAAATCAAAGTGCTCAAGGTCCTTAGCAATTAGAGAAATGTAAATTAAAACAACTCACCCCTAAGATCAAGAAAACAACTGACAACAAATGCTGGGGGATGTGCAGGGCACTCTCTGTCACTATTGGTGAGAAAGTAAACTGGTGCGGCCACTCTGGAAATCAATGCGGAGAACCCTGCAAAAGCTAAACATAAATCTATAGTACGATCCAGTTACACCACTGCTTGGCACATGTCCAAAGCACTGGACATCCTACTCCACAGGTACTTGCTCAGCCCAGTTCATTGCTGTTTTATTTACAGTATCTAGGAAACGGAAACAACGTACAGGTCCTTCTACCAAGGAATAGATCATGAAAGTGCGGTACATATACACAACAGATATTACTCAGCTGTAAAGAAAAAATAAAAAAAATTTGCAGGTAAATGGATAAAACAAGAAAACATACTGAGTGAGGTAACCAGACCAAGAAAGACAAATGTCACATTTTTTCTTGTCTGTGGATCTTAGCTCCTAATCTTCAGTTGTGATTATGTAACTATAATAGATATCTGGAAAGTAAAAAGGGACCCTGGGGGCCAGGAAGAGCAAGCTCTAGAGAGTGGGGTAGTAGGACACAGGTGCTATGAAGGGGAAATGGGAAAATAGCAGGGGATGCTCTAACTTGGAAGGGAAGAGGGAGGGCATAAATAACACTAAGGATGTTTTTAAAAGCTATAGAAAATGTTATTTTTGTGTTTACTTAAAATACATATGATAAAAATTTAAAAAATATTTATTAGTATGTGTGTGTGCATCCACACGTGAGTGTGCACATGTGAGTGCACACACACACACACACACACACACACATGCATGCATGGTGTGTGTTTAGAGGTCTAAGGACAACTCTGTGGAGCGTGTTCTCTCCTTTCCCCTTTACATGGGTTTTGGGATCCAATTCAGATCATTAGAGTTACACAGAGAGATCCTTTAGCTGCTGAGCCCTCTTTTTTTTTTTTAAAGATTTGTTTTTATTATTTTTAATTATGTGTCTGTGTGTGCTGTACACAGAGGTCAGAGGAAGGGCTGGTGTACATTCTTCTCTAGGGGTCTGCCTTCCACTGTCTCCACACTATTCTTTGCTCCCTTCTCTGTACTGGATCTATTTAATGTTCCAGACAGTTCTTCCTCTTTCAAGCTGCCAGGATTTATTAATCAGTTGCTGTGATGCCCAGGCTTCTGATTTTCTACCTTTTATGTTCTATTAGTTTGTTTTTCAAAGGCTTATCTGAGGCAAAACAGCAGAGCTCACTGTAAGTACACAGGTTCTGAAGCCATGTTGGCTAGGCTCAGATGGTGCCTATTCTACCTCTTTGTGCTCCAGATTTCCTTCCAGAACAATGAAACAAAGAAACTGTCTTACTATGCATGAAGCACTGCATAGTAAGACAGGGAACGCTGTCTCTGACGTGGCCTATTATTGGCAAATAACCATCAATAGCTGTCTTAATTTGGGTTCCACAGAAAAGGTTCTTGAAGCAGACTTAAGTATGAGTAGTTTATCTGGGAGGCAATCCCGTTAAACTCCAGTGGGTAAGTGAGGGAAGGGAAGACAGCCATTAAACCCAAGCAACTACCTTAAAAGCAGGTGCTTCATCTCACTGGAGAACTCTGGGAACTGTTTAGAAGATGTGTTTTAAAGCATCTCACCCGAGGGGTGAGGGAACTGGGTACCACATACCAATGTCATCATCTACGGATAGGGCTCCTTTCAGGGAACTGGGTACCACATGCCAATGTCATCATCTATGGATAGGGCTCCTTTCAGGGAACTGGGTACCACATACCAATGTTATCATCTACGGATAGGGGCTCCTTTCAGGGAGAGTGTTGGGGTTGGATCTGCAGTCCCTCTCATCCACCCCAAGCTCGTGTTTTGAATGTTTGCTCCCCAGATGATGGTACTCTTTTGGGGGGCTGTGGAATCTTCGGGAAGGGAGGCCTGGTTGGCTGATGCAGGACACTGGTAGAGGCCTGTGGGAATTCATTATTTCTATCCTAACTATGTCTCGGTTTCTGCTTCCTCCTCTGCCGTGATGTGGGCAGCTTTCACAGCATGCCCCACTGCCACCGACCAGGCTGCTTCACTGTGCCTTCCCATCACGATGGACTTACACCCCCTGAAACTGTAAACCCGACTCAACTGTTCCCCCTTTCAGTGGTTCCTGTGAGATATTATAAACACAGCTATGCAAAAGCGAGTTAATACCCTGATACTTCTTTGCTTGCCTGTTTGTCTTGTTCTGCGAGAGGATCTCTCGTCAAAAAGATGCAGCTGCTGACAAAATAGCCTGAGACCAGCCTGTGGGCACAGAAATGATCAGCCAGGGGGTGTAAGAGGACTCCAATAGACACATGCATCCGTTTCAGTTTATCACCTGGATTCCCACAATGACTTTACCGATTTGAAACATGGACAAACAAGGCTTAAAGAAGGAGGGAAGATGGGCTGTAAGCTTGGCAAGACGAGGTAATAACTGAGGGAGCACAGGCAAGAGACAGGAGTGGGCCAATGCCAGCAAGGATTGGCTCAAAGGTCCAAGCGCTGATACTGGGCCTTCAAGGTGTCTCATCGCTTGCTCACCCATTTATCTCTTGATATTTTATCACTCCTCTACTTAGCAAGGATGAGCTTGTTACCATGGCATATACACTCATTCATTCATTCATTCATTCAGTTAGTTAGTTTTTTTGAGACACGGTTTCTCTGTGTATCCCTGGCTGTCCTGGACCAGACTGGCCTCAAACTCAGAGATTCGCCTGCCTCTGCCTCCCAAGTGCTGGGATTAAAGGTGTGCACCATTTTAAATGCAGCATGGCAAGATGGTGCATGATACATGGTACATGACAAGATCATTCCCACTTTAAATGCAACATGACAAGATGGTGCATGAAGGAATGTAGGAAGAGAACCACTCACCAGACCAATGAAGAAAAATGAAACAATAGCAAACAACCAATGACCTATAGGAATCAGCAGTTTCCTAAAAATGTATTCATAAATATTGAGGAAGTTGTTTCAACTTTCAGTCTAATGTCTAAATGAAAATTCAAATTTAATTTTAAGTGGTATATAAAATATAAACATTACTCATATTAATGGTGTATCATGCAATGACTTAATACATGTGAACATTGTGTGCAAACAGGCAAAACACTCACGGTCCTTCTGCCTCAGCTTCCTGAGTGTATCTCCAACTCTTATCATTACATGATTAATCTTTTCTTGCCTCTTTGCTTGAAGAAGAAGGATTTCATTCCACTGAGATTAAATTAATGCAGATACTGTAGCTATTAATTGCATACTGTGCATCTCAGAAAGCTAGAAAGAAGGATTTGGAATGTTTTTGCCAGACCAATATTTTAAAATCTGACTGTATTTGCAAAAACTCATTCACCACTGTTGATCATCTGTTGGACAACTGGAATTTTCCATTTTAACTCTTGGGGTTTTCTCTGAAAGCCTCAACAGGATAGAAAGTACGCAGAGAGTGTCTTGGGAGGGACATTGCTTGTTTTGTATCCTTCTGGGTTGATTTTGGAACTGATCTGTGACCCAGAAACACAGAGGACAGTGTGGCCTGGCTTTCATCAGGGAGCTCACCATCTTCTCCTGGAGTTGTTGGGCTGTACCCACTAGGAATGTTTTTGAAGTGGTATCCTCATTAAAAATCTAAAACCCAGAAGAAGCCATAGGAGCAGAACGCTGCAGATCACTCCTGTTTACTTAGGCTGGGTAATACCACTGTGCTGGCAGAGGCTCTGTTTTTTCAGTTTGGAGTTGATCCCTTGAAACCAGAGCTAGCTTCTTCAGATGTTCAATCAGCAAGTTATTTGGTGAGTGCTCAGGGAGTACACTACTGGACATGAGAGTGTGCATGGCAAACCTCAAACCTCTGCCCTAGAGCACACATGTTCATGTGGTGTGTGTGTGTGTGTGTGTGTGTGTGTGTGTGTGTGTAGGTCAGGGGTCAACCTCAAGTGCCTTCCATCTTTTGTTTGAGACAGGGTCTCTCACTGACCTGAGTGTTGTCAGGCAGGCTAGACTAGCTGGCCAGTGAGCTTCTAGGGATTTTCCTGTGTCCACCTTTCATCTCGTCATCTCTGGGAGTAGAAGCCTGTGCCACAGGGCTTCACATTTTTCTGTTTGGCTTCTGGGGATACAATCTCAGGTCCTAAGAATTGTAAGGCAAGGCAAGGGCTTTATAAACTGAGCCACCCCCCAGTCCATAGTTTGTAGTTTTAGAGGAAAAATTAATGTGTAAGCAAAACAGCTGTGTAGTTATTGAGATGAAATTAGGGAGAGGAATTGGTGGGAACTGAATTACTGGACTGAAGCTGTGGGACAATTAAGTGATGAAAACTGCCACGCTGTGTCCCTGATCTAAACGCCTCTTCCCTCTTTTCCCATGTAGGTTCAGGAGGGATGTGATGGACAGGTGGAAGGTTATTGGACAGAATGGCTCCAGTGAGGTGAGGATGAATGAGTAGACATTTTTATACCGATGGAACTATCATGTGCAGCTCAACACTAGTCACGAGCCGCTGGGCAATGGCACTTGAAATATGGCCAAGCCACTGCAGAACCAAAGCTTTCATTTAATCAAAACTAAAATAGTCATGTGTGGCTATTTTACTGTTCCCTCCAGGGCAAGACAATGAGCCACCTCTGGAAGCGTGAAAACAGGAAGAGTAGACAAGAAGGGCTGGTGGGAACACTGTGACTTGGGCTGCAAAAGTAAGCTTGGTTTTGGAGGGAAGGTTCATGTGTTAGTCAAAGTCCAATCAAGAGACCAAAGACATACACTGCTGGGGATGTCTTTCTGTATGCTGTGAATGTGTTGCTCTGATTGACTGATAAATAAAATGCTGATTGGCCAGTAGCCAGGCAGGAAGTATAGTATAGGCGGGATAAGCATAGAGGAGAATTCTGGGAAGTGGAAGGCTGAGTCAGGAGACCCTGCCAGCTGCCGCCATGAGAAGCAAGATGTGAGGACAGAAAGGTACCAAGCCACTAGGCTAAACATATATAAGAATTATGGGTTAATTTCAGTGTAGGATCTAGCTAGCAAGAAGCCTGAGCCATTAGGCCAAAGAGTTTTAATTAATATAAGCATCTGTATGTTTCTTTGGGTCCGAGTGGCTGTGAGCTGGGTGGGACCAGGAAAACTTCTGGCCACAATACACTTCATTTATGTCTACTGATGCCAACTTGACATTGTGTAAACTAGCTGTCTTAGTGCGTTCATAATATTGTGCAACCTTCTCTGCCCAGGCCCAGGACATTTTCATTACCCCAGAAGGGAGCCTCACACCTCTTAAGAACTTGCTCCCCAGTGATTCCTGTCACTGATACGGAAATCACCATTTAGTATTGAACAATACCTTCAGTACCTTTCTGGGTATTTCTTCTGAGCAGACTCATACCATATGTGGCTTTTTGCATTTGACTTCTGTCAATTCCTATCTGCACTGTTCACAGTAACCAATAGGTAGAAATAGCCCAATCTCCCATGGAGAGAGTCCCCCCCCGCCACATACAGAAATGTTATACACATATAAAAAGTTCTGCTAACATGTGACGATGTGGATGAACCACCCAAGTTCTTAGAACAGAAGGAGTTTAAAAAATACAGAATTGTGAGCTAGGTATAAAGTTGTTAACTTGGTGACTGAAAATGGCAACGGGTGCCACAGAAGTCGCCCCTTTATGGAGCAGCCACCAGCCAGCCCTGGCACTGGAAAGAGAGGGTTAGAATCTGAAGTGTAGAAAACTGAGCATCCCGGCAGGGGTGTTGGTTAGCTGGGGCTGTGAGTTTGAGAGCTGCTTCAGACTGTTTCTGGACATGTTAGAAAAGCTACAAGCAAGATTGAGTTCCAGCCCTTGGAGGAGCTGCTGCTGTGGGACCCACCAGGCTTTGTGAGGCGACACTCAAGGGGCAGCAAGCAGACAGGAACCCGACAGATACCAGCGTGAAGCCGATGGTGCCTACTGTCCTGTGTGTGTCCCTTCTGCTTCCTGTTGGAGACACTCAGGATGGAATAACCAGCAGAGTGCGGGTTGCAGAGTCCCTGCCCCAGGACCACACATCAGACTATAGGGGGACAGTTTGGGGCCGGGGACATCATTTAATAAGTAGCACAGTTCATAAAAGAAAAAGAACTGGACTGCGTTGATAGAGCTTGGTGTGTGTGGGGATGCAGAGCAGGATCTGAACTCTGTAGCTGCATAGACTTTGATCCTCCATTCTTTGCTGGAAAAGCTCTGCATGGCCAAGGAGAACAAAATAAAATGCATTTCATCCCATTCATATAGTTCAAGATTTGAACATCTTCTTCAGACTGCAAGGAGAGGAAAGTTCCTGGAGGTTTAAGGAAAGAGTGTAGTGGCTTTGCCCACATCTGACCATTCTTCATAAAAATTATATATATATATATAATTTATAGATATACAGAATATACATATAGTATATATAAAATATCTATATATTCTATTTTCATGTGTGGGCTTGTGCTGTGTGTGTACCTGTATGTGGAAGCCTGAACAAGTTGAAGTTAGGAACCATCCCTCATGGCCCTTCCACATTCACTGAAGCAGAGTCTCTCAGTCAAACCTGGAGCTCTCGGATATGACTGTTCTCGATAGCCAGCTTGCTCTGGAGAGCTCCTGTCTCTGTTTCCTGGTGCTGGAATTACAGGCAGGCAGCTGGCATTTATGTGGGTTTTGGGGATCCAAGCTCCAGTCGTCACACTTGCTAATGGGCTGAACACTTGAACCACTGACCTGTCTCTCTAGCCCATGACTGGCTATTCTGTGCCTAGTTTCCAGTTATCACTTCCCACTGTCTTTAAGAAAACATCAACAATAAAATCACGCCCGCATACCACGCAGTCATTTTAAAATGTGTAATTCAATGGTTTAAAATGCTTTATAAGAATGTACCTCTACCCCCTGGTGCCAGATTTTGACCCCTCCAAACCTCCACTCTCATATTAACTTGTCATTCACCACGCTCCTTTCCTCTACCTCTGTCAACCAACGACTTCCTAACTCTGTAGATTTGCATATTCTCGTAGTTTCCTATGAATGGAATCTTATAGCGTGGCCATTGGAATCTGGCTTCTCACGTAGTGTCATGTTTTCATGGTTCATGTGGCACCACACTGTTCTCTTGTGTTGCTGTATGGGTTTCCACTGTATGGCTACATCATATCTTGTCCATGCGTCTGTCAGGTGTCCACCCAGTTGTTTCTACCTTTGGCTCTTGTGAGTATCATACTGTGATCATTCATGCATGAGGGTTTTTTTTTTGTGAATATGTTTTCCTTATCTTAAATATAGACCCAGATGTGTAATCGTTGGGTCATATGGTATCTTAGTCTATTTTCTGTGGTATAGCGGAAAACCCAAGGTTAAATAATTTATATAAAGACATTTATTTTGATGGCGTTCTTCATTCTGGGAAGTTCTAGATTGGGCATCCTCATCTGATGAAAGCCTCGTGCTGTCTCAGCTCGTGTGGTAAGGTTAAGTGGGTGCATACTCATTTTACAAAACCCCACCCATCAGATAATCCTTAAAGCCACATTAATCATGACCATTCACTTTTTGTCAGGAAACCCACATGTCGTTTCCTGGGATAGCTATAGCTCTCCACATATCAGTGTTTTCAATTCTGTTAGTATTATTTTAAGTAGGTTAAAAATATGCACAGGACTGTATCCCGAGCCAGCACTTAGAGGACAGCGTGAAGGAGTATTAGCTTACATCTGTTTCCTTGGTTGGCTATTCCTGCTTTGGGGACTGCCTTCCAGGATGGAATTATTAGTACTGAGGCATGTATATAAAGACATTAAAACAGCAGTGGCCAGAACCTTGGAAACAAACCCCATGTTCATCAATAGTGGGATTGTTGGAATGTTTATAAAACATTTTTACTGCACATTGACGGCGCAGCTTTGAAAAGTGAATTTGAGGTGTATCTGTCCATATTAGTTAGTCCAGAACGGTACCTATCATCTATTGTTTAGGAAATCCATCCTAAACTTGGAGATAAGGCAAAAAGTCTGACTTTAGCATTCTGCTAAAGCATTTTCTAGGCAGCCTGAAGGTCTGTCTTTCTCCCAGCTGTAAGGAGATTTGGCTCAGCTGATGCTTATAGTGGACTAAGGCCAAATGTCTCACAGCCTGGCAAAAAGCTAGAGGCTACCCCTTGGGACTCTAGGAAGCGATTACATTTATTAGTTCTTTTTTTTCCTGTATGGTAAAGAAGATAACCCCAACGTTATGTCTTTATTTCCCTGTAGGGCAGTGAGGAATTTTACATTCAATCTAGTACTGTAATAGTATTCATGTTTCACTGTTTATATAAATCCAATCCTAAAGTGCTCATAACTGTTAATATCTGTGTGGAACCTTTTTTTAAAAAAAGGCAGTTTGACAGATTTTAATATTATTAAATGAGAAAAGCAAGCTATTGAAAATTTGCTTAGTTTGTTCAATCATATAGAAATCCCTACTCATATCTTCTTGTTGGTGTGCTTGTATGTGTGGACGCAAGTATGGACGGATATGTACTAGAGTGTCAATGTCAGTCTTGGTACCTTAGCAGGAAGCACGTGAGGGAAATGTATCTATCTTTACCTTGTTCTCACTCTCTCACTTTTCAAAGATTTATTGTTATTTTATGTATGTGAATGTTTTGTTTTGGCCTGTATGTGTGCATGTGCACCACATGTGTGTCTGGTGCCTGAGAAGGTCAGAAGAGGATGTTGAGTCCTCTCGAACTGGAGTTACAGATGGCTGTGAGCCACAATGTGGGTGTTGGGAACTGAACCCTGGTCCTTTATAAAAGCAGCTGGTGCTCTTAACTGTGATTCATCTCTCCAACCTCTATCTTTCTCACATCTATCTTATCTCCCTCTCTATAAATCTATTTCTATATTTGTGCAGATATTTTCAGGCTGAGAGGTCAAATGTTCACTTCTAGAAAGTCTGTAAAAGGCCTCCTCTGTCTGTCCAGCGTACACTGGAACATTGCCTATTTGAAGTCTGCAGGTCAGAAACCTCCTCCCATTTCATATTCAATAAGATATTTGTCATGGTTGCTACCTGCTTTATTGATGAACCATTTTCTCCCATCAGAAACGAGAAAGGCTGGCTGAACACTGGGGAATGGGTGTGTCCTGCTGAAGCCAATGAGAACTTCATAAAGACAAGCCCACTGGGATTAGAACTATGTGTGATTATGGTTTGGGTTGTTTAAAGATATACAAAGAATCTCTTTTACAGGGCTCTCTGGAATAGAAGAGAGATATGGAGGTGTGAAGTAGTGATTTGGTAGTAACTTGGGCAAAGTCATCTTTAATGGGTAATTTCTTTTATGTAGATTGCCTGGATGATAGACAGTTATTTTATTCATTTTATGGTGCATGGAACCACATTACAGATAATTATAATCCTCTGTTGTAGTGGTATTTGCTCCACCCATGACCTTAGGCTATATGGCCCAAAGGAGGTGGTGCATCCTGCCATTGTATGTGACCTCTTATAAGGAGTTGGAGAAGGGTCACATGCCCCTTCTCCCTACTCCTCCCTTCGAGGTGGATTTGCCCCCAGTCAGATCAGAGGACGACTTCTGCTGTCTACTCCGTTCTGTAGTTGTGAGTGTATTTCCTCAATTTATACCTTAATAAATTCTGTTACCCATTGAATAGACTCACGTGGATTGATGGCAATCCTCTGTTTCCTCTCAGCAGTGTACCTGAGGTGTTCACATTGTATTACTCAACTAAAGGCTGGCCAGAGTGAGTGGTGACATGGAAGGGCACTCAGGGAAGTCGGTTAGGGTTTTATGTAGACACTGATTCCTTTGATCAACTCTGAAGCATATTTGGACAAACAGGCAATGTTTAGTGAAATAATGGAAATATTTAGTGAGCCAATCAGATTAACATACGAATGATGCTTGAATTTGTGTAGGGTTTATTGATTTCTCTTAAATGACTTCCAGATGGGTTTGCATTTTTTTCATGATTTATTACAACCCATATTATAATATTTATAAATAATACCGAGAATTCTTTGGAGGTTATGTGACATGCAATAAGCTGATCTACACCAGATGGCATTAGGTAAGGGCAGACACTGGTAAAGTGAAGGGCCTGTGTTGAACAAGGATTAAAGCAATTCTCAAGCAACTCATAAAAAATCAGATATGTAAAAGTTGAAAATGTAAATTGTTTCTAAAAGGGAAGCTTTTGTAAGTTTAATCAGATTTCCATCTCATGTGTGAGTTTTTTCTTTTTTCAGTTCAAGTTAAGAAACACTATGGTACCACAAGCTTTTCTAGCGAGTCCATAATGCAACAGAGAATGATATAGTTTACATAGATCTCTTCCTTAAGCCATAAGACAACTGTTTATAAAAAAAAACGCTTATTTATTTTTTCAATGTGTCTATAGTCTATAACAACTGAAGATGCACTGTGGAACAGTATTATGTAATATACATGACTACACACACATATATGTGTATATACTCCAATAGTCTACAGCTGTGCAGTAGGTTGAGAACTGTGTGAACATGGGAGAGACGAATCTCACCTGAAATGATGTAACTAAGCTAAGCTTATCTACAGAAAGCACTGGAAGGCTATTACGACAAATAAGTGACAGTCAAGAAAAAGGAATATGGTAAGAAAAAGAAACATTTCATCTTGCGAAATAGCACACTGACAGAGGACGTATTAGAAGTTTCATTCTCACGGACAATGCTCTGTGCTCTGTTGGCCTATGACATATTCTGGGCCATTTTTGGAGAAGTAGCCAATTTCATGTCAGGGGGATTATTTCTAGTGAGAAATTTTGTCTTTTAAAGAACATTTTTTTTTTTTGTGATGGTGTTTTCTTTATGTTGGTTATCACACTGATAGTAAAGGGTGGACATCATGGGTACCTTTATAGTACTGGGCAAGTGTACCCTTTCTGAACATTGCCTCTAATACTTTTTGTAGAATAGTGTTGATATTCAAATGGACGAAAAGTGTGTGTGTGGGGGATTACAAAACTCTCCTATTATACACATGCTAGTTTTATATTATTACAATATTGGATTAAGATGTTTTTAGTCTTCAACCTCAAATGTGGACTTCCTCCTTATGTGAACGCTCTCCTCTCCACAGCCACCCTGGCAGCCCTGGCTGGAACCACACTATTTCTCAACTTACTGCTTTGTTTTCATTTTGGGAGCTTTCCCTCTTTGTAATCTGCTGCATGCATCACAGACAGAATGACTGAAACATGTGAAAGCCATACCTAGTGATTTACGTGCTGAGATGGATTTAGTGGTGAGGTGTTTGCCTAGGGCCTGGGGTTCATGTCACACTTCAGGAGGTGGCTTTGATATCAACACAAAGCGATTACTTTGTCTTGGTGGTGCACCCTTATAATCCAAACATTCAGATGGTTTAGGTGAGCGGATCATGAAGTCAGGGTTGGCCTCAAACTTGCTGGGTAGCCAAGCAAGTGTTCCACCTCCCAAGTGTTGGGGTCAGAGTCAGAAGCCACCATACCAAGCTCATTTTTACCTTTATTTCTTACCTACTTGAGAGGGAGAAGTGTGGAGGGCAGGGAGGTTTTTTGAGGGATATGAATCAAATTCTATCTCTTCTCAAGTAGCTGAGAAGCTTTGTTTTTAGTATGGTGAGTTCAGATGCCATTTTATCATATACTGAAGCTACATATATACTTGAGGGTTTTTATTTTTTAAAAAATTTGTTGACAATGTCATAATTTTCCACATGAAGTTTAATATGATGTCTAGTCTAATTTCATTATAATTTTGTTGTTATTTTAATGAGTTTTATTAAGTTAGAAACCAATGTATTATTCTATTTATTTACTTTCTATGTCTTTTAGGAACATGTAAGAGTTTTCTAATAAGAATTTTGCACATTTTGCACATTTTCTAGTAAGCATTTTGCACAAAATTCCTAGGTATTTTCATATTTTTATGCATTATAAATAGACTTTTCTCTATCTTAATACCGTTTAACTGGTTATCAATTATATAATAAAGGTCTTTAATTTCCATACACTATTTACTAACTTGCTTGAATAGGAAGACTCAATAGTATAAAAATGATCTATACTTTCATTAAAAATGAATAAAATATTTAAACTTTGTTTTGGGAGAAACAGACAAAATTAATTTTTACTTGAAAAAAGTTTTTACAATAAATTTTAATGGGAAGATAATTAATTAGTCACATATTAAAGTATACTATAAATGTATATATATAAAGTATATATATATAAAGTATATATAAAGTATACTATATATAAAGTATATATATAAATGTATATATATATAAATGTATATATATATATATAAATGTATATATATAAAATATACTATAAAGTTCTGATGGATAAAATGTCTTGTATAATATTACTACAGTATCTGCATAGGGGAAAAGTGAAATCACTGAGAAAGCAATATTTATATATATATAAGTATATATATAAAGTTAATTTATGATAATCCTGTTGTTAAATATATAGTAAGAGAAATATAAACTACTTAATGAATTATGTAAGGAAAGATGATGATCACTTGGAAAAATACATTTATTCTTTTGATCTTTGCATGTATTAGTCACCCTTCCGTCCCTGTAACAAATACTGCAGTTAATGAGCTTATAAAGAGGAGAGGTTTATTTTGGGGGTTTTGGTCCATAAGGTACTGGTCCTGTTGCTTTTGGGCATGTGGTATGGCTGTATTTTATGGTGATAACATGGAATATTCATTCCTAGGTGCAAGAAAAAATAAGCAGAGTCTACAATTCCCTTTAGACATATGTCTCTAATAACCTAAATCTGCACCCAAGGCTCCACCTCTTAAATTTCTAGCATCTTCCAACAGAACCAGGGTGGGGACTAAGCCTTTCACACATGACCTTTGAGGGTCATTCCATAATCACACCAAAACACTGTACTGAAATCAGCTTAGTCCCATACAAGTCTCATTTATATGTGTAAATAAAGCTGTAGCACGAATCTTAGAAGGTCTCCTCAGCTGATCCTGTTTCCTCAGACTGGAAGCCTCTGAGTCCTCATCCAGAACAAATCTCAGCTGAACTGTTGCTCAAAAGCCTAAAAACTTAACCAGGATCTAGTTCCTCGTCCTCACGTCTTAAATACCTTTCTGCTTTCTGCCATCACTTCTTGAGATTAAAGGCATGTGCCACTATGCCTGGTTGTTTCCAGTGTGGCCTTGAACTCACAGAGATCCGAATGGATCTCTGCCTCCAGAATGCTAAGATTAAAGGTGTGAGTGCCACCATTTTCTGACCTCAATGTCTGTCTAGTGGCTGTTCTGTTCTCTGACCCCGGATAAGTTTATTAGGGTACACCATATATTGGGGAACACATTATCTCCACATAAAGCCATAAGAATAGCGGAGAAAATATTGTCATATGTTTTTATCATTTGGGTAATTAAAAAAAAGCTTTCAAAGCATCATACCTGTTCCAGAAAACACCAGGGAGTAACTTAAAAACCTTAAAATGCATAACCCCCAAAAGCAGAATATCAAACCAACAGTAAGCTGAAAGGGAGGGACAGATCAGTGGGTCATGTACCTTCTTAAACACACCCAAGTTCCATCCCTGGAAACCAATTGAAGGTGGGCAGCAAGAACCAACTCCAGCAACATGTCTTGTGACCTCTGCATGTACTCTGGAGCACACATGCTCTCCCATCACGGATATGCATGTGCACTCACACACACAGCCCAGTTATAATAGTAACTCAATTTAACAAAGCAAAAGCAACAGCAATAAAATAATAACCTGAAAGGGTTGAAGGATAAATTGTAACCTAGGAAAATATTAGTAACATATGCAATAGATATGGGCTGCAAAATGATTTCTAGTGTGAAACTTTCATGTGTACAAGCATAACTTTATTTAGAGTTTGTTGTGTTATTATAATGTTTAACTTTCTCCTTTATGATTAAAAATTGACTATAGTTACTTCTTAGTAAACTTACTTAAATCTAGTGGCTCCTTAGCATTCAGGGTTTTCTATAGATTTCCTACATTTCCTCCTCTACTCCTTAAGTGGGTGTCCTAGTCCACTGTTCTGTTGTTCTGAAGAGACACCATCTGGGCAGTGGTGGTGCATGCCTTTAATCCCAGCACTTGGGAGGCAGAGGCAGGTGGATCTCTGTGAGTTTGAGGCCAGCCTGGTCTACAGAGTGAGATCCAGGACAGGCACCAAAACTACACAGAGAAACCCTGTTTTGAAAAACCAAAAAAAAAAAAAAAAAAAAAAAAAAAAAAGGAGCCATCATGACCGAGGCAACTCTTATAAAGGGAAGCAATAATTGGGTGCTTGCCTACAACTTCAAAGACTTAGTCCGTCATCATCACAGCAGGGAACATGTCAGTACTCAGGCAGACGTGGCACCAGGGAACAGTAGCCCAGAGCTACATCTTGTTCTGCAGGCAGAGAGAGGGAGGGAGGGAGGGAGAGACAGAGAGAGAGAGAGAGAGAGACAGAGAGAGAGACAGAGAGAGAGACAGAGACAGAGAGACAGAGACAGAGAGAGAGACAGAGGGAGAGAGAGAGAGACCTCGGGCTTGGCATGGACTTTTGAAACTTCAAAGCCCACCCTCAGTGACACACTTCCCCCAACAAGGCCACATTTCCTAATCTTTTCAAATAGTGTCACTCCCTGGTGACTAGGAATTCAAATCTATGATCCTATGGGAGCGATTCTCATTCAAACCACCACAGTGCTCTAGGTGGTTGATAGAAGGAGGATGATCTGGTCTTCGGGTGTTGTACACTAGAGCATGCATGGAGGTGGGCATGGCACTTCCCTTGGCAGCCTCTAATTAATTCACTGCGTCTTCTGCTGACATGTATAGTCTCTGGGAGTTTGGCACTGGTCACAGCTCATGGTTCATGCAGTTGATACTCTGTCTGAGGAAGGTGTGGCTTGTGTTTGATCCCCCTGAGCCCCTCAGCTATTTCTTTGACTCTAAGAAGGTGACAGACTCTTGCAGAACGCTTTTATACTTAGTTACTCTCCTATCTTTCTTGGTCTAGGGACTTCAGACGAGTCTTGATGCTTCTCTGGGTTTCATCTTGTAGGAAAGGCCAAGGTCTCCACTCTTGGAATCACCGAAATAGCCCAGTGGGAGCTTTCCTTCTGTTCTGCATGCTCACACAGGATGTGTGCTTCTGAGGTCCAGTATGCATGTCATTCAGTGACGCTGGGCATGGGCTGAATTCCCACAGAAAAATCCTAGTGTTTTGCAATCAGATCTTTGAATCTGTCTGAATGTCAGACCCTGAGTAACTTTTATTGAATTCACTTTGAAAGAGTAACCAGCCCTTTTCTCATCTTGCGTTTTCTTTAATTCTGAGTACAAACTATGCAGTAAATGTGTCGGGTTTTGGCTCTTGATATTCTCCTGGCTTAAAACCTGCCATTTACATTTAATGGTTTTATGACGTCAGAGATTATCATCTCTACCATTAGCTTTCAAGTGTCTGTTTTGGAGCTCAAATTCAAGAATTTGAATTTTGTTTCCTTTTTAGACATTACTGAAACACTAAGTCTTATTTTCATAGTCTAGTTTTAATGGGAAAGACTGTCAAGGAAAAGAATTTCCAAAGAGAAGTTAATAATATAATTAATTTTTTTAAAATCTCTCTTATGAATTCCTGCCAGAAAGATAAACTTACCAATAGAAAAATGGCCCCAAAGCTAACACAAATGGAGGTGTGTGAATGGCAATACATACACAAAACACTTTATTTTTAACCAGAGAAAAAGAAACAAACACCTAAAAAGAGGTCTTTTTTTAACCTATTGTACTGAGGAAAGGAGAAAGTATATAGTAATACTCATAGTTATTGTCACA
>CABHPP010122165.1:2417-26491 GCA_902168425.1 Peromyscus attwateri | reverse complement strand
GTCCATGTGCGTACGTACTAGAAGGGGAACGGAAGGTAGAGACGTGGTGTAAAGAAATGCTATCAAGCAGGATTCAGTACCGTGTTTTCCTGCTAAGGAACCCCAGCACAGCCCCAAACCCAAAAGCCCACGGCTAAGTAGTAATTACCCAAGTATGAATACCCACACTGCACTCATGCAACTAACTTGTTAAATCATTCCCCTTTCATTCACATATAACACAAGCATTTTTTCTGATTAAAAAAAAAACACCCACTGGCACTGAGATGGGAATTGCTTAATAAAGTTTATCTCTTTCCAAAATCTTATCAGCAAGATCACTTCAGCAGGCAAATATGAAAACTAAATTAAATGATAATTAAAAATTTCACATAATTGTGATTGAAATATGCACCCAGCAGTTGCTGGTTCGGCAAGGGCTACACGTAGAGGCGTTTCCATCCCTCTCTCTACTACAGCTGAAAAAAAAAGAAAAAAAGAAAAAGAAAGAGTCGAACTGTCTTGTTTTCCTTTGTCTTTCCTACGTTTCCTTGGCAAAGATGTGTTTGTTTGTCTTTGGTTATCCTGAGCTACAAAGTACCTTTTGTTTCACTCACACTGATGATTCTGAAAGCCACTGTGATGGCCATAGCCACCAAACATCTGCGGGAACACTGGCCTTTCCAAACCACTGTACACATGTGTAGGAAGCAGGAGTTCTCCGGTTTGCACTGTGTCCCGTGAACGTCCAGCTGAATTTTTTTTTTTTTTGAGGCGGAAGAAGCTTTACGGTGCAAAGGCATCAATCACCAAAGCTGATCGAGACTTTGCAATTGAAACTTTAAAAGGCAACATTTACAAGGTGAGACAATCAAAAGAACAACAGTTCTAGGATTTCCTATTCCTTAGTATAAGGTCTCTCACTCAATGCAGGTCCTCTCTGAAATATTCAGACACAGGTAATATGGCAAGTGCCTGTCGCCTGCTTTAGACAATGGGATTATCACTAGAATTCTAAACAGCATTCTAAAACAAATGTTATTTTCCTCAATAATCCGAAACCCAACTATTCTCTAATTCCATTCAATGCACTAGACCTATATATCTGTCGTTAGATTTCATCATAGGAGATTCCAGCAGGAAGCAGCAATTACTGGGAATGACTAAGCTTGGTAAGTTGTTGATTAGGCCATGATGAATCATCAAATCATAGTCTGATAAATCATAATGGTACCAAAAGTTAGTTTTAAAAAAAAACTACAGAACATATAGGTTGGGGCTAGCAAGCAAAATGTGAATTAGCAGCACGAACCTCTAAATTTTACATATAAATTCCATTTGATGTGATTTTTCCAGATATTCTTGACCTGAAAAGGAATGCACTTTGATTCGGAAACTTGACATAAGGCATTGTCTCAGGTCTGTGGAACCACGTTCATTGTCAAGCATCTGGAAACATCTGTGGACTTCCTGGCACATCCCAGTTTCTCACTTAGCCAAATCATTTTTCACTGGAAGCAGTCAAGGTTGTGCAAGGAAAAAGAGACAATGTGAAAACAGGCAAAAGGTCTGAAAGGGGAGACTCTAACCCCTGTATAATTTCTAAGGAAAGGCAGACTCGGTCAGGGTCAGCCTGCCTTCCACACGCACAAGAACTCTGATGAACCAGGGAGCCCTAGGTCATAGAAGAAATTACTCATGCTTCAACGGAGGCTGCATTTTCTGTTTGCTCTCTCTGCAGGCCCTGGTGACAACCAATCACACAGAACAGAAGAGACTCTCTCCAAACTGAAGCCCTGCCCAAATTACTTACTCGGGCAAGCCTCAACACTCCTGAGCACCAGCGGTGTGTGGGAGATAGGAGCATTGTGTGCTCTAAGTGGTGCCAACACCACTAAGTGCAAGATGAAACCAACACACAGCTGCACCTTTTGGAGGCATTCTCCATTAAAAAAAAATTAAAGAGAAAGAAAAGAAAAAGACATCTTAAAGTTGGTGCCTGGCAGGACTGAGTGGAAAGTTTAAGGAGAAACATCAAAACGGGCAGAGACTGCTCAAGCCAAGGATTTCATTCCTAATGGGAGCAGCTTGGAAGTGTGTAAAAAAAAAAACTGCTCGTTACCACTCAAAATGTAACGTGAAATACACAGGAAAGAAAGGATATATGCAAATAGGAACTGATATTAAATCAAGATGTTAAATTGTCTACTGACTTGCTGAATCCAAGCTTCATTTCTGTCTGAAACAATTTTCTCTTGTGACTTCAAAAGAAAAAAAAAAATAGTGGCCACAAATCAAAGCAATCCCAATTCTTTTCTTAAACAAACTCTATAAGCACGTTCATACACTATCTACCTATGACAGCTAATACCTTGGACTTCAAACTTGCTAAACTCTGTGAGCTGCAAACCACATCAAAAGCTAGTGTGCTCTTTGAGCAAGACAGTTAACACTAAAAAATAAAAACAAAGTAAAAAAAGAAACTGTGGGTTCGTTAATTTTGGTACACACTGGTTTCATCAGTATTGCTGTTATGATGAAAAGCACAGAGACATGGGTTTCCATTCTTGTGGTACCACTTCCTGACAGTAATCTTGGACAAGTTAATTAACTTGGACCTGAGTTTTTTCATCTGTAAAATGGGAGTAATTTTATGAGTTAGTAATGATTAGTGAACAACCTATCCTCAGTGGACACAGTACTCAGGGTATAGAAAGCACAATCGTTATTAATATTGGAATTATTCAAGAAATCTTTACTATGATTAACAGATTTAAAAGGTTTTGTTTTTACGTGTATAAATGTTTGTCTGTCAGTCAATATATGCACCACTTGTGTGCCTGGTGCCAAAGGAGGCCAGAAGAGGGCGTTGGATCCCCTGGAACTGGAGTGACTGATGGTTATAAGCTGCCATGTGGGTGCCAGGAACTGAATTCAGGTCCTCTGAAAGAGCAGACAATGTTCTTAACTACTGAGCAATCTCTCCAGCCTCATTAATAGATTTTTAAATATTCATTCCCGATGACAAAATTTAAGACCAGAACTATCTATAATATTAAAACATTTTTTCTTAGTACTTCTTAAAAGAGGGGAGCATGTCTGACAGAGTAGATATTAACATTTTGCCTCTTGCTCTATAAATAATATTCAGTACCTTTAGAAGTCAACTCAAATATTATATTATTTTTAATTTATCATACTTTCTCCCAATAAGGACCATAATACTAATCTGTTTGAATTATTTGACTTCAGTTCTCTGCATATGAAGGAAAAACTAAGTTGGAATGATGGTGTAATAAATTATACTAAGCTTCCAGAAACAAGATGGGTTTTTCTTTGGAGGAGCGGGAAGATAAAAGTACAGGCAATGAAAACTGGGAACGGATACGAAATGAAATCTTCAGGCATGGCCACATTGTTTTCAGAGGTAACTGCTAACATGGAATTTTTCAAAACTGCCCACAGATTTAAACCGAAGTCTGCAAGTCCTTGTAGCTAGCTACCCTGCACTTCTTAGTTCTTCCTAGCTCCATGTTCATCTTCCCTATCCCTTCTGCTCCACAGCTCCGAAGGCAAGGGGAGAATGGGAGACTCCGCCCACTTACTTTTATTTCTACATAACAGACTGGCAGAAAGAAATGGCAGGCAAAGGTCTTATGAAGAACAAGCGGGCACACAGCTCTGCCTCTGCTAAAGCCTTAAAGTGACTAGAAAGAATACTGAAGCCCACACAAGGTTACACTTAATCTCTGACAGCCAGGCTAATTAATTGTGATCCTTATCACCTAAATTGGAATCTGATGTAAAGATGACAACTCACAGTGCACAGCAAATTAAAATGCTGAGCAGGAGGTAAACAGGGAAGAAAGTGAGCACGCTTGCTCTCTCTCTCTCTCTCTCTCTCTCTCTCTCTCTCTCTCTCTCTCTCTCACACACACACACACACACACACACACACACACACACACACACTCACACACTTCCTATCCAGAAAATAAATTATAGTTGAGTCCAAGGAATTTCAGAGGCCAGTGATTTATAAGGAAGTTGGTCTTTCGGTCCGTTGGCTTAGAAAGATTTCATTTGAAGCGTGACTCGGATGTCCCATAAAGGAAAGAATGGAGAGATGGGGATGGGGAGAGAGGGAAAAAAATAATCACATTTCATGCACATGGTGGGCACTTGGCTCTTTGCTGAGTGAATGAGTGAAGGACTGTTAATGACACCAGCTAGGAGCCATGTCCCCACACTGTTTCACACACATGCTCTTATTTATTTTTCACAGCAGTTCAAAGATGTCTAGTCTTTATTATTCTTGATTTAAAGGCAAGGAAACAGATGTAGAGAAATTAAGTCATTTGGTCAATGTCATAAACTCCTAAGCAGTGCACATGTGTTCAGCTCGGGCCTATTCTTCCTCCATCGGTCTCTGGCTAGGGAAAGAAACCTATGATGTTTCCCACAATCTCCTTTCAAGGTTCCCAAATGTCAGTGGTAGCTGCAGAGAAGAGCTGCATAAGACATGCGATACTCAATGCCATAAGGCGACGTCCATAATATTTACTGGTGGGCTTACGCACAGCCACCTTGACAGCAGCATCCGTGTGTGTATATCCTCCCCCAGCTAGACAGTAAATACGTTCTCCTCGGCTTTCACACTATTGTGATGTACAGATAACCAGCACTGTGCAGAGAGAAGCAATAGGAGCCCCCGTTGACAGCAGATGGAGGTAGGGGCATACAGCAGAACTAGATGGCTGGGAGCTGACGGCAATGCTCATGTCTCTCCCACATAAATCTGACAATCAATTTCATAGTCAGACTTGTAAAACATGTTACAAATGCTACCTACAGTGAAGCCCGGTCATAAGAAGTGGTTTGAGAAGCCCCAAAGGCGATTTAGAGGAAATGGATGGGACAGAAAGTTATCACAGTGACATCGCAGGCCAGAAAGACGTCTGATCTAGGCTAGCCACCACTGACCACGCAGAAGCAGGTGCTAGCTGGCCAAGGGTGGACGGAGCTTGAGAAGGAAAAACTGCCGAAGGGGCAGAGTGGTCCAACTGAACAGTACTGAGACTTTTAAGAAAGCCTGGATGGAAATTAGAGGCAAAAAGGAGCCCCCAAATCCCACCCTAGGAACCCCAGGTGCCAGGCCTTTTCTCTGATATTTACATACTGAAAATATACTGGAAACTTGAATGAACTGGTCAACGAATGCCTGGCTATGTTCCACCTAGACCCTACAATTAATATTTTGCCAAAAATGTTATAAATATTTTTGGTGCATCTCAAGAGGCACAAATTAGTTGCCATGGACTGTATCATGTTCCCCATAATTCATAGGTTGAAGCCCTCTGAGGTACCAGCACACCCCCCAAAGTGATGATACTCAGAGACAGTCTCTGGAATGTTATTGAGTTTAGAGGTCATGGGGGTAGGTCCTTCATGATGAGATTTGTGCTCTCACCCTTTCCAGGGGAGGATGCATGGAAGGAGGCCATGTCCAAGCCAGGAAGAGGCTCCTAGACTAGGTCTTCACCCAGTTACCAGAACTTACTAAAGTTCTATGATAATCTGAGCTCACGTATCAGCAACCATATGTAAAGTGAAGAAAAAAAAAGTCCCTCTTTCTAGGAAGAGTCAGTAAAAATACAAACTCTTTAAGTATTTAGTAAACACCTCTGTGTGTCAGGATGCTTCTGACAGTGATTTACGGGAGTGCTGTCCAAGCCTTCAGGTGCATACCGATAATTCTTAAGTACGTGTGGCGGAGGGCCTGGGGTTCTACATTTCCCACAAGCTTGCAGATGATACCCATGCTGCAAGATCTCAGACCACACTTTCAAGGAGCAAGAACTGAGGATGAGTGTACCAACTGTAGAGAGAAAAGCATGCTAAGAGCTCGACGCTCTGGTTCCTGATACTGATAACTCTTGCCTACATTCACTTCTTCATAAGTTGGTGTTACAATGGACCTCGGTGACAAAGGACCTCAACTTGTGAGGAAGGATGACATGAGTCACAACCTGACTGAGGTCCCAAGGTAAGTTCCAGCCAAGGAAAAGACTCCTTAGATTTGGTGTGTAGTTTGGAGAGCAGGCAGAGAGAAATGGGGCATTGGAGAAGCAGTGGAGGCCAGTCACTACTGCTACCAATGGCTTCCAAGCATTAAACAGTTAGTGTGAGAAACTGCTTGACACCTTCTCTGTGAGAATCTGAAGAGCCTTAGGAGGTCCTATAATTGCCCCCATTTTACAGATGAGGAAAGTAAGATTTTAAAAAATGAAGCGATTGGCCCAAGGTCATTACAGCAGGAAATGGCTAACTGACTTGAATGAATCCAGCTTGCTTTCTTGGGAGGTCCACTTGGTGCATTCTGGAGGTTACACAGCCAAGGGCAGAGGCTGCAAAGAGCTCTGCAAGCGACTGATGCAGATGACCCTAGCAACATTTACAGGCCTTGGTGACAAGGAGCATGTTTGTTCACACTGGGCTTGGGGTGGTGGGCCGGCTCTCACCACTGCTTCTGCTTTATCAGGTTTGAGATTCTGCCAGCCCACTCAGCCAGGCTAAATATTTTCAGGACAGCATTTATTAAATATTTTTCTCATAAGGCTAAACTAAGCACATTCTTCCTCAAGAATGTCATTGGGTTTATTCAGCTAAAAATAACTGGCCAACTTATCATATTTGGCAAAATATGAAGGACTCTTTGTGAATCATCAGGTGGAGGAGAGGTCCAGTGAATAATATAATAACCCAGGGTCTGAAAAGATGGCTCAGTGGTTAAGAGCACTGGCTGCTCTTCCAGAGGACTCGGGTTCAATTCCCAGTACCCACATGACAGTTCATCATGACTATAACTCCAGTCCCAGCAGACCCAATGTCTTCTTTTGGCCTCTGAAGGCAGTATATGCCTGTGGTACACAGACGTGCAGGGAGGCAAAACACTCATCCATGTAAGATAGATAATAAAAATGAAATAAGAATACAGTGACTAGGCTATCAGAATGGAAAGAGAAAGAGAAAGATGGATTGTGTGTGGAATGGGCAAGAAGGATGAAAGACTCAAATACCGAACGGAAAATTCTCTATAAAATGGGAGAAATACATGAGAAAACAAGCTTGTAAGTCAGACTTCTTCATTAATAAAACCTTTAGAAAAAAAATCACAGGTAGAAAACTGTGCTATCTCCATATAATAAAGGCAAACAATCTTGAGATAAAAGTAAGCACAACCTTAATAGCATGAAGGCCACAGTTTGAAAGAAATCAAGCAATATGCCTTTACCACCTCTGTTCCAGGCCATTAATTCTGGTGGGCTAATACATTTTCCTGTTTCAAAAGATGCCATGTTCATCCAATAAATGAACAAAAATGTATCCACCTCTTCATTAAAGAAGCAGACGGACTAAGCTTGGTTATGGTGTTAAGAATGTTAAAGGAGTCGGTCGAAGCAGAAGATGGAGTGTATCAACACATCCTCTTCAAAACACCTCCATTTGGAATTAGTACTAAGTTACGGGGAGTTATTTTTGTCAGGCTAATCTTTTTTTCTTTTTTTTTCTTAACTGCACTACCAGGAAGCACTGCAGGTAGAACTGTAGCAAAATATTAAGTATATATTGATTACATCTGACCTTGTTCCACCAGAGATTCTCAGAATAAGCCAACTAACGGGGAGGGGACATTTGAGGAGTATGCACGATGTAATAACTGCTTAAAAGTCCATGGGGGTGAAGTGGTCAAGTTGATATAAAGGAGCTAACTGCGAGAAGAGAAAAAGTAAAAGAAGCCCGACTCTGGGTAGGGAGGTAACAAGTCCGGCTTTTTAATCAACACCTTAGCTCTTAGTGGAAACACAGTGTCCTGCAGACAGGACACAGCTGAAACTTCCTGGCTGCAAGTGGGAATGGTGGGGAATTGTTGATTTTCTATAAATGGAAATACCTGGGATGTTGTTAATGAAAAAGTACCCGTGACTCAGTCTGGTGGCCAGGCATCGGGGAAGGCACTGCTTTCGCTGTGGGGTGCTCTTTTCTGCCCTCAGCATCTCAGAGAAGACCCTTTCCATGCCGCCCCCCCTCCACACACACCCAGCCCGCCCTCCCCGCTACAGCCACCACTTCTCTGTTGGGCTGAACAGGAAGTGGCAGTGCCCGCACCATGGGAAGGAGTTTTGTACATTTTGTTCTATGAGATTAGCCTCGGTAACTTTATGAATTATGAGCTGTCAACTCCTTTTTCAACTGCTATAGAATAGGCTTCTTAGAAATTGTAGCTATAAATAAAACAACAGATGTTTTCAATTGGCTCCAAGAGCGCTTCGGCAACTTTGTTAAAGGAGAGACGTTAACAGAAATCGCCCCACGACTGCATTGGGGCTCCGCCTGTTGGTTGCTTTTGTAACAGCCTTCTAAAGACAAACATTTTCATTCACAAATTATTGTTTGAGGCCACTCACAAACTGTTAGACTCTAACAAAGAAACCAGGAAGGGGTTAAAAAAAAACAGCTGTACCCTCTCTGTGACTTCTATTTATGTATGTGTGTATGTATGTATGTATGTATGTATGCATGCATGCATGCTTAGATCCTTTTCTGGGCACAATTTCATTACATCCTGGAAAAAAAAATCCAAAAAGGTTAAGAAGTGAAGGATGTGTTTGATGTTTCCTGGTTTCTCTATGGGCAATGAAAGTCAGGTAACTCTGGACCAAACATTCAGTATCTCTGAGCCACATTCATGCAGCTGAGTGAAATGACCAAGGATTAATATGACCAGCTGTATTAAACGGCTTCTAGCTCTTAAATTCTAGGATTTGGAGAGGAAACAACATAGCTAAATACAAAATAATTAAATTTATATTTTTCATGTCCATGAATCACTTCAAAAAGTAACTCTGTGTTCTCAGCCGCTGCTGTGCTACTGAAACTCTGGCGACAATTGGGAGGTGCCCGGAGGACAGCTGGTGTCAGCGCCCCGTCCAGGTTACTTCAGAGGTGTGTGCTCTGCACGTGAGAAAGTGAGAGAGCGGTAGCAATTCCTGACACGTCATCTCGTTACAATGCCCTGTCATTCTGAACCCAGGGTACGGGGCTCAAAGGGGCGTTTGCGAATTAGGTGTACATTTTCACTTTGCCAAAATGAGCAGTCCACACAAAGGGACTGAACGATGCTGGTGGCTTCCTACATGGACCTCATGGAAGATAACAGGCCAGTGTGTAAGTGGTGACTGCTCCAAATCAGACCTCGACGACGACGATGACGACAGTGGAGCTTCTGCATGTGCTGACTCGTGGGGAGGGAAGAACGGGGAACTGAGAAGAGCATAAAGTCAGCAAGGGAGGGAAGACGGAGCAGTCTCTGACCTGGAAACCACACTGCGCATTCAGGGTACCTCCTGGAGGGGTGACAGCAGCCTGGAAAAGTCCATCAGTCTCATCTGGTGCTTGGGAAAGCGACTCAGAGAGATCGGGTGTGGGCACCAAGGGCCCCTGATGGTACGGCGGAGGTTACGGCTCCAAGAGCGCTTCTCTTTCCATATGACCTTTCTTTTCTTTCTCTCATCCTCCCTCTTCCACACTTGACTTATTTCTCAAAGTAATCTCTTTCGATGCCTTTGGATTTCTGACCAGTGCATGTCCAGCAGCACTGCTGGGCTCTGAGAGAAAGGGGTAGAGGAGGGCAAACTGCCTATGAACTAACTAGTCAGTGATGGTAGGTAGAGGTGGGTGACCCCGAGGAATCTACCCTGCCCCCCAGGCCCTAGGGCTTTCTAAGTTTATGTGTTCCCCAGAGGAAACTTGCCATTCAGTTACTGAATTCTTCAGAAAAATCACACCTTCTTCAAAATGTGGTCATGGAAAATAATCCCAAGCCACACAAGATCAGAAACAATCCACTAAGCCCAGAGCAACTGAACTGTGGGGGTGACAATGACAAGTCACGGCCAACACTGTGACGCCTTTAACACGTGCTGTGTTCTGCACTGCTGTGCTTGAGCAGCTTTTACTGAGATTTCCGACTGCAATCGTCCACCACCCTGTGAGGAGAGCTCTATAATCCCCATATTTATGAGGAGGGGAGAGACGGCTGACTCACCGAGTTTGTTCAGTCTCACACAACTGACCCAGTCAGAGCCAACATTCAATTCAAGGGACTCCCCGTGTACCAAGTGCCTTCAAAAACAGACAGTCCAGAGCCAGATGGCAAAGGTAGACATGGTTCTGTGGGCAAAAACTGACTTGGGAAGTTGAGAACTCCTCCCTGATTGGTCTGGCCTCCCTACGGAACACATTCCTCTTTTCCTAAGAGTTCACACAATGTACAGCATATTATCTGACTGTTGGCTACCCAATGGGAACAGGCCCCATCATGGTGACATTCACCTCTCCTCACTCCTGAAAATCACAACATGACAAGAGCTTGTGGGCAGAGTTCTGTCCTTTCCCACCTGACCATTCACTCTGGAAGAGAAAAGTCAGATCTGAAAAGAAATCAAACGGAACATGTGACATGGTCCCCATGTAGACTCCAGACCACGTCAGGGAGGAGTTGGAGGGCTCTGCAACAGGGGCTTTGAATGGAAGCAGGTATGTAACTGAGTTTTGTAGCAGCCACACTGACCTTTTACTTACTCTCATAAATATAAAATATGGCCACTTCAACATATAACCGATAAAAAGAACTAAGTAGGAATTGTATAGGCTACATTTCTACCCGTGTCATCCTCAGAACCAGCTTGGTCTAGAGCAGCGACCTGCCAACAGCTCAATGTGGCTGTGACCCGAGCACGGTAGACCCTGGAGTGGGCAGTGGTGCTTTTTCAAACAGTCCTCCAGTCTTCCTGAGCTCGACCTTGGTTATCTTGGGAAGGTAGTCGTTTAAAAATCAAAATTATTAAGACAAACAAATGAGGGACTATACTGTAGTGTTACAGGAGGGTCAAATAGGAAGGTGCACTTTTACTGATGGCACATAACCACTCAAAATGGCTCAGGCCTCCTGGGCAAGCATTTGGGCTGAGCTGAGTGGGAGCTGGGAGCACCCACAGCACTTGACACAAGCAAAGAACCTACTAAGAACTTACTAAATCAGCTGTCCTGGAGATTGTCATGGTGTCCAGCATGAGGTCAGGACATCAGCAGGGCTGTAGTGAAATGGTCTGATTAACAAAGTGGTTGCATCTGATGATGCATCCATCTGCTCCTGGCTTCCCCTTAAAATGAGCAGGAAGTTTGACTGTGTGCCTCCTGTTTCGAGACCAGTGTCTGCTGACTGCAGATGACAGAAGGTTCAATTACCAGGGAAAGGCTGGCATCGCTTAGCCATTAAGCCAGAAAGCCCACAGTCTGCTTAGGTTCACATCTGGACAATATGAGCTGCAATAATTTCATTTATAAAATTAGGGGTCATTAACATGCCCCATATTGGCTGAAAGACGAACAAACAGAAGTTACAATATAAAAGGGGTGGAGGTAGAAATATCTACCAATATCAGAGGCAGAGCCAGGTACCTTTGTGAGCTGTGCTTCTTCTTGATAAGACGGTCTAATGGTGTACATTTTTATAGCATAGTCGCCACCAGTTCAGTCTTTTAGACCATTTAGGTTAATGACCTCATTCTTAAAAAGACATGGAACTATTTTTCAAGGGTGGTGGTTGCAATCTTAAGTCTAAGCTGCACACAGTCTGGAAACACCAGAAAGAATAAAAGAAAAGAAAGAGATGGCTAAAGAGAAGAGCAGAGCCATGCTGCAGCTCCTTATGCTGCCATACTGTCTTCTTGCACGAGGTAACGCTGCCTGCTGCTCTCTCCTCGAACCTGACTCTAAGTACATGGCTGCGAAGCTTCGACCCAGCTCCTCATTGACACTTCTAAGAAACGATGAGTTTCATAACTCAAATATCTATTCATACTTTGGGCCCAGAAGAGAGCTTCTTTTAAACAGGTGAGTGTCTTTTGTTCTCTCTGAGGGCAAGGTGTTTGTGGGAGGTGGGGGGCGGGGCAGCAGAAACCAGAATTACAGACAATTCTCATCTTGGATCACACATTATAAATTAACAAAAGACACCACGTTAGAAAATAAAAATGATTATTCAGGAAAAGCAGCAAGAAAAGAACAGAAAGTTATGTTTTCCACAGGGAATCTCCCTTAGAAATGTCACTTCCTGGGTGGCAGATGCTGCATGCACTGAGTGCCTTGAACAGGCACAAGTAACACAGAACAGGGAGTAGATATTAAAGGCACGGAGTCTCCTCCAGAAATGACAGTTCTGGATTGAAAAAAAAAAAAGGCTATGCAGTAAACGGTTGGTTAGAAATGTTAATGTACTCTGCAAAAATCATCTAATGAAGGAAGAATGTAATTGTGCAGCATATGTATAAAAGCAGAAGCAGAACATAATGCATTCAAAGGATTTTACACCCTGTACATGAAATATTCCAACTGGCTGCCATGACCGCATTAAGCCAAGAGGCCAACTTCATGGTTACTCTGTAGTGTCAGCCATCTTTCTGTTCGACAGAAGGGGTGAAGTTGGAGGGAACCTCATGGTTCCGCTTGTCATCCACCCATCTGTATTTCCCTAACTTCCCAGTTCTGTTACTTGCTCTTCTAACTCAAGATGCTCAAGGGAGGTTAGGGCAAGTCCAGATGTGGTGGTGATCTGGGCCCACTCCCGCCTTGGACCAGACCACCCAGCATCCCAGCTTTCTGTGACACCTAGCATAGCAGTAGCCAAGAAGCCTCTATAAAGTACTTCTGACCTCTCCCTACAGTGGCCATACCTGAGGATGCTCTATACTGCAAGATAGGTCCCAACGTACCACCTCTCCCAAAATCCTGCAGGGTCACCGAGCCACAAATGTCCAAGTGAATGCACTTCAATGCAATTGTCATTCAATGAGGCAGAACACGGGGCTTATGCTTGTTGAGCAGCTGCCCTTCTTTCCCAGACCCCTTTGCCAGTGTTTTCCTTCTTCCATATTCACTCATTCATATTTTCTCTCTCTCTCATATTCATTCCTTCATTTTCTCTCCCCGGCGCCCCCCCCCCCCCCCCCCCCCCCCCCCAGTGACCATCCTCCCCAGTCTATGAGAAAGCTCAAGGTTGCAGGTATTCTCTGGCCTTTGCTCACACAAAAGCCCGCCTCTTTAAGTGACTAAAAGAAAAATCCATCACACTGATACAGGAAATATGAAATGGAAATGATCCAGGACGCAAAGACATGGTCAGTTTTCACAGAGCATCAAGCCCAATTCTCATTCTAAGGATGTGAGGAACGGTCTCCCTTGGGAAAAAAAAAAAAAAAACCACTGCTCACCAATAGGAATCACTGGAAAAATGTAATTAAGATTATCAACACTCCACACAATGGATTTAATATTAGAGATCAAGATATATAATCATACTCACTTGACCAGAATCAACTTTACTACCATAGGAGTACAAGAAGCAAGCCATAAATTGATGTTGCATGTAAAACATCACAAAATGATTTTATATATATTGTGTTTAGAGACTCTAAAAATTAAAAAAAAAAACAAAAAAAAACTAAAGATAAACACAGAGTGGGATGGGGAAAACACTAAGCTAATAAGCAACTTCAAACTGTTTCCATTAAGGAACAGGAAACATCTAGTTGGGAAAATCAGTTTACTGTGAACTCAGCCATTTTGAATCAACAGATATTTGCTTTTAAAGACTTCTCTGAGTCCTCTTCTACAAATTCAGGGTCTCACTTCCTGAAAGCAGGTACTTCAGAGAAATATTAAAACTGTACCCCCAAGGACCCTGAGTTACTCAGGCTGCAAAGCCCAGGCCCCTGCAGCTACTGGCCATCAAGGCCCCAATCAGTTAGGACTGCAAGTAACAGAATTGGAAACTCAAGGAAATGCAGATCGCTGAAGCCATGAAATTCCTTCTAACTTCATCCTTTCTGTCTAATTTGCAAAGCCCAATACTCCAAAAGGTGAGGTAAGATTCTCTCCCCGACAATAGCTGTGAGTGACTACAGGATCCGGTGCTGAGTGGGAGCGGGTCAGCTGACTCCTTTCACTTTCATCCTGACTTCCTCCCTTCAGATGAAGCACAGTGGGGGCCTGAGTAAGCCCTAGAAGCTCAAAGAATGCTGTGTAAAGGAGGGAGGCTGAGATGAAGATGTAGACAGCTTCAACACACTTACGAAGTTCCCTCAACCTCATCACTAACCATGGCCTCATGTTCCCCAAGGATGATTCTGCAGGGCAGAGTTCCATTAACTCCTGGTCCGTAAGAGTCACAAAGCTATACCCAACAAGTGATGTTCTTTGCTCCATTGCTAAAGCAGACAGTGAGGCTGCTCTGGAGGCTGACCCAAGTAATCAAATTATTCCAATATTGGTGGTCAAGAATGAATACCAACCAAGTCTTTGGGAAGGTCCTGACTTCAGAACTTGTTCCTGAACACATTAACTTCCTTTTTTTTTTTTTTTTTTTTTTTTTTTAGCTACAAGTGAGCTTTCCACACGTGTGGCATTGGAAAATCCTTGACAACATATTCAGGATGACTGAAAGAGTCCTCGAAAGCCAAGGACTGATACTTCTCTGCTAACTTTAGACAATCAAACGGTGTTAAATTTCAACATCTATTTAAAAATCTTAGAAGTTCTAAAAAGCTCGGTAGCAACCCAATGGCTAAAAGCATTCCAGGTCCTTCTAGATTTTTTCCCCTCAAAGGCTCTCTCCCCAGACATGCTGCCTCAGAGCCACATCGAATCCATCCCTGGAGTCAGGGCCTGACTTGCCTGTGTCAGCCGGGGACACCGGCAAAAGGGCCTTGGAGGTTACCCAGTGGAAAATTTAGGAATAAGATTCCAGAACCTCAGGAAACTCTGATTTAATTTAAGATACTGTTTTGTTTGCCTCGTGGAAGAAAAAAAGTAAAAGGCAACTGAGGTAATCTGCACCTCTGCATTCCATAAAATTTAAGACCTACAAAAAAAAAAAAAAAAAAAGACTGTGGGTCTAAAAACCAGCTAAGTTCTTCCAAAGGTGTCATCTCTTGAATTACAGTAAAACCTAAGTTACAACTGGAAATCAGGACACTTCTTGGTCCATTCAGACCAACCCAAGACTAACCATGATTTACATATTAAACTGATATTTCTATAGTCCTAGACTTAGGATCTTGACAGCATCATTTTTCAATTGAAAATTTCACTAAAATGAAGCCTTTGTTACATAGTTTTTATACTGAAAACACCATAGTTTTTACACTGAAAACACCCAGATGATACACACACACACACACACACACACACACACACACACACACACACAAAAGATCCCAACATCTCAGCACTACATCACGTCATTCCTCCTCCTATGATTTTATTTTATTTTTTTTTATTTTTTATTTTTTATTTTTTTTTAGGGAGGAGAGTGTAGGTGGGGATCAATAACCCCTCCAGTCCTTTTCCAATCTGAAATCCATGACTCAAATTTCTTTTCAGTAAACTTTCCATTTTTCTATCCTGATAGGAGAAGACAGGAGGAAGCGGCCATACAAAGCAATGGATCACGTAGGTAAAGAATTACTGCGTTCTTGGGAATCCCTCCTGGCTAAGCTTTGTTTTGGCAGTGGCACCAGATAAATAGGGACCTCACAGGAGTCCCCAGAAGTTTGCCCTGACCCTGATGGATCTGACTCATCTCTCAGATGTGCAGATTCCCATTTACTGGCCATACTGATGGTGAAATGGACAACACGTAAACATCTCTTGAGATCCTGGAAACATGACTGAGAAGATGACTCACTCAGTCCATGAAATGTTTGCTGCACATGCAACGGGACCTGAGTTTGCGTCCCCAACACCCACATTAAAAACCTGGAAGAACCTGTCTGTGGTTCTGGCAGATGGATCCCTGGAGTTTATTGGCCAGCCAACCTAGCCAAATCAGTGAGCTCTAGGTAGAGAGAGTGAGAGTTTCTGTCACAAAAAAATAGGATGGAAGGGTTGGAGAGATGGCCCAGTGGTTGGTATTGCTAGCTGCTCTTGCAGAGGACCCAGGTTCAGTTCCCAGCACCCATATGGCAACTAACAACCACCTGTTCCTCCAGTTCCAGGGAATGGAACACCCTCTTCTGGCCTCCACAGGCACCCGGAATGCACATGGTGCATATACCATACATGCAGGCAAACACTCATACACATAAATGCATATTTTTTATGTAGAAAGTGACTGAAGACACTAGGCACTGACCTCTGACCTCAACACACACAGAGACCTGCATGAATGTGAATACACACAAAACACAAACACATACATACATCACACATACAATAAAACAAAACAAAACTTACAAAAGTATAAAACCTAACACTGTGACCCTTGGGGGTACAGAATGCCACTTTCTTAGAGTGGGCACAGATGGGCTCAGCGGTTTCTGTGTCAGCCACTCTTCCCATGGAGCAAATGTCCCACCTGCGCGGTCTAATGCTGTGTGAATATGACTTCACTGAAGTAGGCAGGAAGCATACGTTCCAGTTACCATAAAGAACTCCAGTAAGGCAAATGTGTGCACCAGATTCCAACAGTTCTGCTCATGGTAGGTACTTGCAAACATGCCTAAAAGTTCCAGCTGCTTTTAATTAATAGCACATGCTGGGAGCACCTAGCCTAACTTAGCAAAATATCACTTTATTTTAAATAGGATTCTGAACATTTTTTATAAGCACTGGATCCATTTATTTTTCAAGTCAAATAAATAACCCCAAAATAAATTTAAACTGGGCTCTTTTAAAAACAGTCATATTTCACATTGAATGTGCTCCTGAGGCCAGAGGAAATGGTCTTTCCTTTCCCAAACTTTTTAGCCAAGTACTCACAAACCCCGTTTCTTCCCAAGAATATTTGCTTTTTTTTTTTTTTTCAAATTTCTCAGAGCCCAGTTTTAAAAGGCTGGAACTTTTCACAAGGAAAAATAATTCCATTTGCTTGTTGGCTCCTTCTCTGAGTCCAACTTGGATCCTATGGGACACATAAACCCTTGACTGAAATGCAGGCTAAGTGTCATGAACCATGCTAGGCTATTGGTCAACCACAGCTCAAAGTACAAATTCAAAGCGAGATGGGGATCTAGCCCTAAAGCGAGTGTGGCAAGCAGACACACCACTGAGCATTACTCTTTGAGCCAAAGGAACAGAGACATACAAGGAGAAAATACACATTTTATGACTAATGGGGGGAATAAGACCGGTAGGTGGCCAGGTAGCCATGACTATGCTAGGAAGATGGGCCAAGGTAAATATAGATTCACGTTTACCCTGAATTCCTTAATTCCTTGACTGTTTTGTCAAATACATTTGTAGGGCCTGGGATGCTATCTCAGTGGGTGCTTGTCAAGCATGGTTGAGGTCCTGGGTTCAATCCCTGGCATTGAGGGGAAGGGAAAAAAAAAAGAGTGCAGGTACCATATGGGGGAAAAAATACAAAATTGAGCAGAAGAGGAAAAAATTGAACAGCAGAGAAAAAAAAATACAAAAATACAAAATATGTGCTGTGTAGCCAACCGCCACTGGATGGCAGTGGGGTTTTATTTCGGGAAACTGCTCAGTGAGCATGGGTGACTCAAGTCTTTTCTCCAACATGCCTGGCCCCAAGGCCCCGGAGAATATTAGGGGGAGGAAAAAAAAAAAGGCTCTTTTCTACAAAGAAAGGTTGGGAACCTCTGACCTAGAAATCACAAACCTCTGTCTGATTTTCAATAAGTTTCTTGAAAACTACTATCAAAGTATGGAACTGAAGACCAAAACAAATTAGAACTTCTAAATAATTTCTAAGAGTTTGGAATTCAGGCAGCACATGCCACATACATGCACACATCTATCTGCATGCATTCAGGCAGGCAGGCAACACACACACACACACACACACACACACACACACACACTCACACACTCACACACTTCTGCAGTCTGCTACTGAGATAGTGTCATCCTGAGCCCAGTAAAGAAACCGAAACCACACCTACTGTTTCTGGTGAACTTGATGGCTTCACCACACTTTTGAATGGTACACTTTTCCCTCCTTCCCTTTTGGGGGTGGGGGTGGGGAGTCAGTAACCTCACCAGTGACAAACTTTGCTTTCAGTAAGGACATTTGCCAACTTAAACAGCATCTCCCAGGGCAACAGGATAATCAGAGACACATGTAGGCCCTCGCTGTCATCAGATACAAGCAAGCTCAACCTCCGCCTGAAATTGAGCCTATAATTCGGCTGATCCTCAGGCTTGGAAAAGGTGTGGTCCAGAGGGTCTAGAATACAGCCCTTGACTTAACAGCAGAGAAGGGACCCACGAGCAAACTTTCTGGTCTCTCTGTAGGGCTTCTAACCAGCATTGCTCCTTCAAAGGAGACACGGGAGGCCAACTGCTCTAACACTTGGCAGCTGAACACCTTGAGATACAAAGCCCTGAAATCTTCCTCACTCCTGCTGGCAAAACTTGGGTACTGTTAGCCAAGCTGGATCACAAGGTGTCAGCAGAATCCATCCAGTGGGTCACTCCTGCCCACAGCCAAGGCCCCACCCACCCCAAACCAGGGTCAAAGCCCCAGAGACTCTTAATCTGGGGCTGCACTTTCTGTTGTCGTTCCCCCCCCCCAGCCCCCATGTGCCTTGCTCTGTGCATCTAGAAAGACTTCAAAACTGTGCAAAGTCTAAAAAGGAGAAAGAACGAACAGGCTAGAAAACTTGAAAGAAAGAACAGGAGCTGTGATGCTGCTAGTCCACAAAACTGCTCCCTACCCTCTGCGGCTGACATGTGTCATGGTCAAGGGCTGATTCATCCAGTCCACAGGAACTCAAAGCTGCCCCCACCCATGGGCGACTTGACCCATCAATGGCTTACAAGCACCCAGAGCCCTCAGTTTTTCTTGTTTTTTTTTTTTGTTTGTTTGTTTGGTTTTTGTTTTTTGGGGTTTTTTTTTTTTGTCTTTTTTTTGTCTTTTTTGTTTTGTTTCTGTGGTACTGGGATTAAACCCAGAGCTTCCTGCATGTTAGACAAGTACTCTACCACTGTGCTGGCTAGTTTTATTTCAACTAGCCCATTTTGGAAGAAGGGACCTCAGTTAAGAAAATGCCACCACCAGATTGGCCTGTAGTGTTTTTGTTTGTTTGTTTGTTTTTGTTTTTTGTTTGTTTGTTTGTTTTTGGATTGATGATTGATGAGAGAGGATCCAGCTCACTGTGGGCAGTAACTCCCTTGGGCTGGCGGTCTTCGGCACAATAAATAAGAAAGCAGGCTGAGTAGGTCATGGGAAGCAAGTCCACAAGCTACTTTCCTCTATTGCCGATACATCAGTTCCAGTTTCCAGGTTTCTGCTTTGAGTTCCCGCCCTGCCTTCCCTGGAATACATCTCTTCCTCACCGGGTTACTTTTGGTCATGGTGTCTTATTACAGCAATAGAAATCCTAAGACAACCACTAAACTGCATGTGTCAGTTACCCTCCCCTCCTTTGCTCTGTAGTACAGGCAGGCCTGAAACTTGTGATCCTCCTGCCTCAGCCTCCCAAACAGTTGGTATTGCAATGCGCCACAGCTCTGGCTCAGGGTCCTCAGTACAGCCTAACAAGTGATCATTTAAAGGGCCGTAAGGGATTATAAGGACATACTCATTATAAAAATGATGACCTAAATATAACCAGATGCCCTGAACAACCAATGAGCTTTCAGAAATGGTGCTTACACCATTTGAGCTGAGAGCCTGAGTGGACTTGGGCACAACAGGCTACCAGAGATGTTTGGCAGATTTTTTTATCAAAAGTATAATGTCACTCATACATTATGACATTGCTATTTCAAAATCTATGCTAGATTGCTTTTTCTTCTATCACTTCATTTTCTTTTCTTCCTTTCTTTTGAAACAGGGTCTCAATTTCTAACCTAGGCTATCCTTGAACTCTTGACTAGCTTCCTTGTTTTGACTTCCTGAGTGCTGAGCCTGCAAATTTACACCATCATACCCAGCTTGAGAAATGATCTTATAGTCCAGGTTAGCCCTAAACTCAGTATGTGGAGCAGCCTGGCCTCAAAATCCTCTTGCTCCGGTCTTCCAAGCGCTAGGAGTTCCACACTAGAATTTTTATTTCCACAGTAACAAAGGCAATGTTAGTCAGCACAATCATCATACTATCTATCTTACCAAATACAGTGGGCAGCAGCAGCAACAACAACAAATAGGTGTGGTCACAGAGCCAGAAATCCCGGCACTCAGGAGGCACAAGTAGGAAGATCTCAAATCCAAGGCCAGCCTGGGCTACACAGCAAAATTCCATCAAGACAAAAAACCAAAAAGGTCTATTGGGCGTCATCCTTGTTCAGATCATGTTTGGGTAGTCATGTTGATGAGACTGGATGTAGGTAGCCATGTTGATGAGACTTGATGGATGTAGCTTCTGACATATTGAGGAGACACAGTCTTCATGTGGAAGGAGGAAAGCTCACAAGGCCTCAACTATACAGAAAGAACTGCGGGTAACTAAAGAATCCTAAGAGTGAGAGAAACCATTTTCTCCAGGGAAGAGCACACAAATTGGTTATCCAATACCAAATGGCTAGTAACATTATACAGATTGAGCAGGTTGTATTTATGTATTTAGGAATATATATATATACACATATATGCAACAACAATTAAAGAAAAAGAAGACATGAATTTGAAACAGAACAAGGGGTTATGCGGGAGGGCTTGGAGGGAAAAAGGGTAAGAGAAAAAGTATATAATTATAACCTTAAAAAAAGAAAAAAAGACATCTACAACAGTGGAAGCAGGGAGCCAGAAGAGGCCATTGGTTTTGAGGTTGAGACTTTAATACCGATCTTCCCTTTCCCCTTGGGTGTCACAACCAGCCAGGTGGACAGAGCACAGGATTAATGTAGTATTGCCCAATACTGAGTTAAGGACCTCTTTGAGGACACAAAATCGGTTTCTTTCAAGGGAGTCATGTTGATAAGCCCAATTTTGAAATCTCATAAAGAATCTTAAAATTTCAAGGCAGCTCATTCACACTCCTGAGTACTGCTGCTCTTAGGAATGGGAAGCAAGGAACACAGCCATGTTCTCAAGGCAGGCTCTCCTCACAGGCTGACTGACTGTTGCCACAGGAAGTCTCCAGCCTACATGTGGATACTATTTCCCAAGCTCATTTGTAAGTTGGCTGGCTAAAGCCTGAAACCCACTTTTCCCCTAGAAATAATATATATCTGAAGGTTCAGGCTCCAGATTAGGGCACCAAAGTCCACTTCATCAACGTGACTTTTAATGATGGCACTCATGACTGCCAATGGGCATACCAATGGCATTATGGGTGACAAATTTTAGCAAATGAATATAGAAACCTAACACACGTAGGGAAGTTTCCATTTCATAGCTAGGTGTGCCAAGCCTGACAGAAATAGTCGAGACTTCTTCCTGCCACCTTTATAACAGGCAAGGAGCTGACAAAGCTGTCCAAACACAAGAGGCAGAAGGAGGGCGTGACAATGACATGTAACAATGCATGGGACTCCACTGCCTTCCCTCATGGGGCCTGTGACTGAGGTCTAGATCCCACGGGAGACCTTAACCGCTTCCTGTCCCAACCATCTGAAGAGGGGGTACCCAACCCCAGCTCTCTAGCCCCAGAAAGAAAAGTGCAGCCGGTGTTCCACTGGGAGGAACACATGGGGGACTGAGGAAGACATACCACCCTCCAAACCACGTGCCCCCAGCCCAGCTCCAATCCTAAGGGACACCACTTGCCCGGCTGCGTGACATGCATCCCGCTTCCCGTCATTACATTATGAGCCTCGTTCGGGGGAATCCGAGCTAGCACTTGGCTATGGAATAAGCACATCACACACAAGCCTGTAGAGAGGGAACGCTCCCCAGTTATCTTGGAAACAACTGAAAGTCAACAGTAGGGGATGGAGTGTTGCTACTTCAGTTGCTTGTTCTCTCATCAACTCCCTTCCGTGTGGGAACGTTCAGATGATTGCTTGAGAAGATGCATGGGTTACCTTGCTTTCCCTGGCAGTTTTCATTCAAAGAGCCCTTGAAATACTTGGTAAAGTGACGCCTATAAACACCTATTAACATGCAGCTTTACGGGAGGTTAAATCATGATGATGGTAATCCAGGAGTACAGGGTACCAGTTGCAACAGAATTCCTAGAAGGGCATGGTGGATTAACCTATGGCACCTGGAGAAACCAGTTTGGTTATGCCCGATGTCCAACAGTCCAGTTTAATATTGCTTAAAAGTGAAACTGATTTAGAGGTCAACGGGGTATGCTTCAAGCCTGCATTTTCTAACAGGGCCACTTAGAGTGCCAGGGTGGACAATCTGTCCGGGTAGGGTTTTAAAGCCCAGTAGATCTGCACTTACGATATCAAAAGAGAAAAACTGAGGAGGGGTACACCAAGATGCAGTTCTGAGGGATAAAGAGGGGAGAGTTTTAAAAAGGGATACACATCAGCTAATTGGAAAACGTAGACTTGAAAGAGGGACTGAAAGTTTCACATGTACCTAGTTCGATTCTTCTTAAATGGTGGGAACAAAAGCAACCAGAACAGGAAAATGACTTTGAATTTTAAATAACGAGTAAGCATATATTCCTTTTCCTAAAGGAAGGGACAAAAATAGAAAAGAAAGAAAGGTATCATTACTGGTAAATGGGCAGGCCTTTTCAGAAGGAAATTACACAGTCCGACTGCAACAATGCGTTTCAGCTGGCCTACACGAGATGTTCATGCCTTGAGTTTCTCCACAGTTTCCACAATGCTGCCTTTTCTTTCGTCTCTTCCTCCTTTCGATCACACTAAGCCAACCAGGGTAAGCCTAACACTGACATTTGTGAGAATCTGCTGGAAAACATAAACATGTTTCACTTCCTTCAAAAAACATCTCTCTTTCTACATGGCCTCACTCCAGCCATTCTCCTGCCTGTTTCCTCCTTGTATCACGCTCAGATAATTTTAATCAATATGTTGCTCCGTAACAGTTTATATATTTGCTTCACACATATATAGGTGTACTACGTAAAAAGGAAGCAAATAACATATGGGCTCCCCTGGTTCTCTTGTACCACCTCTTTCTTTCTCTGTCGTCGTCGTACTTAGTTCACAGTGGAAGGCACATGAATTAATTAACTGAACATGGAATGCCCAAAACAAGGGCATCAAATGATTATTTGGGTAGTCCACAGCATTTTAGAAATGCTCATAATTCCAAAGCAGGCACACGAGAAAGAAAGAAAGTCACAAGGTTAGAATATGGGCCTTATTCATAGTTTGTTAGGTTATTACCCAACACACACACACACACACACACACACACACACTTATACAGAGTCCACAAGTAAAGCACTGTTGTGTATACAATTTAGCTTTCAAGATTTATAAGACTTATTTATAGATACTTGGGATAATAATTTATCACTTAAAATCTACTTATTAATAATAAAAATGGCTATACTGCTGCTTCCTCTTTAAGTTCAAGCTATCTTAATCATTGAATATATATATAAAACCACCCGATAATAAAGGAACTCTCTTCCCCATTTGCAATTGCTTGAGAATTTAACAAAACCCTTTATCTTTTGTCAAATGCACCTTATGGCATTAAACAATCCTGGATAGATGCCATTGCTTAAACCAATGGTCTTTAAGCAGCGCCCATGGTCAAATTAGCCAGATCCCAGCACCAAGAGTTATCAGCTGCCCATTCCAGAGGGCCTGTCCCATGTCAGCTGGGCAGGAAATACCAGATTCCAAAGGCTGGAATCTGAAATTTTGAAAGAAAGCCCAAAACAACCACAGAGTTACAAAATCAGCCATCAATTCGTCTAATTAAAACTCCATCTACTATTCCATTAAAATGGAATTCTGATGGTCTCAAGAAATATGCATTTAAAAGAGGTATGTACCCCCTTCTCCTTAAATACCTATCGTGACTTACAGAGGCTGGCTACGATAAATCTAAATTCCCGGTTTTAGGTTCCTAATGAAATTGTGCATTTTCAAATAGTTTAGCCAAGAACATCACTGAAAGAATCCCCTCC